>CAJUYI010000234.1:251336-272385 GCA_910591695.1 Galerucella pusilla | reverse complement strand
ATGGCCGTTGCTTGTAGAACTTTCGGTCCCCATGCAATTGCTCCAAAAACCAAGTATTAAAATATCCTTACATTTAGGTGAATTACTTGTGTCTCTGGAATGAACAATACACACAAAAGCATGACGGCTAAACTTAAACATTTATCTTCTGATCAAAAAAGACAATTTTCCATTTAATATAAACAGTATGGCTCATCCATATCTCCGTCTACTTATAACAGAAGCAGAAACTTTTATGAGTGAAGATGTAAGAAGAACGATCAGTTTTGCTAAATTATGGTTCCCCATGCTGTCCCTTCATTAGTAGGTAGTTCTCCATACACCAGCCTGATAAAGAACCGGAGATAATATACACGTTTTACTTAGAAGTGTAATTCAATGTCTGTCGGGGCAGATAGCCCGAGATGTAGTTGCTGCTTGTTAGTGAACGGTGGTCTGTCCTTCAAAAAGTAATTTTCAAACTTTGTTTGGTGTTATAACAGTATTAAACTATTGTCTTTGACGTCTATTGATAACACGCTTTACTAAAATATGGCAATTTAACTGGAAACTGCAATTAAGTAAATAATTTATTTCCCTTTTAATTTACAGATGCATGTACGCAATGGCGTCAGATGGATTACTATTCAGTTTTCTTGGAAGTGTCAATGCTAAGACACAAGTTCCATTAACGAATTTGATTATATCTGGATTTTTTTCGGGAATTATAGCTTTACTGTTCGATCTGGAAAAATTGGTGGAGTTTATGTCGATAGGAACACTGCTGGCTTATACCATAGTTAGTGCTTCCGTTATAATATTAAGGTGAGTATATTAATTCTGTGGATCGAAAGAATTCATGCATGTAGTTTAACTTACTGACGTTTCAAAATGCCTATCATTGACAGACACAACCACAAAACGGTTCACTTTTGACCTCATTTTGACCACCAGAACATTACCGGTGCTGTCAAATAAAACAGATTTAAAATAATGTTTTCCGTCGACCGAGTATTAACATCTATTAACGTTCTCAAAATTGGACAAAATGATCCCTATTAATGCATGATTTACATTAATAAAAGATTTTTCTACAGGCAACCCAACGTACATCTTATACATTATATTTATATTGACAGTTACCTGTGATGTAGGCAGCCAAACATACATTTCAATATTATTATTTATTTTTGACAGTGCTTTCCTATGAAATAAATAAATATTTTTATTAATATTTTTAAAGATTGGGAAAGACCAGTGAGGTAAAAGAGAAAGAGGAGAGACCCTAACAGTATAAATCATCGACCAAAGTGGCTTCTGAATATGGCCGACTTCCGTAAACAAACCAGAAGCGTACATTAAATTATTCAATTAGGGGAAACAAAAAACTCTCATATGCATTTTTTTAAGGTGGTACTTTTTGTTGTTAGAGAATTGATACCAGATTTTGGTACATTCAAAAGTTTTATAACAACTCGATCAATATCAACTTAAATTTATACTAATACTCATAAATAACCTTTCCAATACTGAAAATCACTATTTTTTCTAACGTGGCTTTTCAATTTGACACATTTCAGTATATTAAGGTTATCTATATTGACCCAAGGGCAATTAACAATATAGAACATTAACGCTCTTGCTCTGAACATTAATACTCTCGCTCTGCTCCTGCGTTAAATTATCTCGATTGCTAATGGCCCTCATTAATACACTTGTTGGTTAAATAACTATTTCCGTCGACCTTGCGTTTTTGAGCTATATTTTTATTACTCCTATTAATGAACAATTTTTAATTAATAAACGATTGTGGTATATGCAACCAGATATACAATATTTTTAAAACAAACCTAAAACTGACTTGTAGCCTTGAGTATAGAATGTACATAATGAGGGCTTGTAGTATATAGAATTCATCTAGATTTCGATTTACCTGTAGTTTTTATTATTATATTGTACAAAAAATAATATATTGTAAATAAATTTATTTTAGATATCGGCCAAGTTTTGAAACGACGGTAACCAAACCTCAACCAATAGCAACTCCCACTTCTGAATTGTCTAGCAGTACTTCTGACATGACACCAACACCAGTATCAGAAATTATTAACCTATCAGGAACTCTTCGAATGCAATATAGTTGGTTAGGTCCCGTGTTTGGTAATTGCGAACCAGGATCCGTTGTTACCGGAGCAGTATTTATTTATACGACGTTTTCTTGCGCCTTTTGTATATTATTACAAGTTTCAACAAACAATATTAAAAACGGGATATGGTGGACTATAGTTTTGGCTGCTTTTTTCATGTTTATTATGGGAGGATGTAAGTATACATATCTGGTTTACTGATTTATTCAAGAAACAAGAGAGGGATGAGAACATAATTTTTTTATATAGGGGCATAAAGAAATTTTAAATTGCTTCGTAGTTAGCCATTGAGGCTATTTATTGGGTGAGGATCCGAAAGTAGGATATCCTAAAAAAAGAGCATAATATTGTAGTTTGATTCCCCCAAAAAAGAAAGAATACGTAATGCCACAAGGAGCATACAGAAGATATCTATCAATAATTCTTCTATAATATACCCTTCTTTAACTAACTAATCCGCTAACTCATTACCTGCAGTCCATGGAGGTAAAAGAGAGAGGAAACATAACAGTATAAAGAATCACCGACCAAAGTGGCTTCTCAATATGGCCGACTTCCGTTGAAGCGTAAACAAACCAGAGGCGTACATTGAATTATTCAATTAGTGGAAACGAAAAACTCTCATAATTATATGCATCTTTTCAAGGGGGTATATATTGGATAAAAGCAGTCTCCAAACACTATTGTACAACTCAATATCAACTTAAATTCATACTAATACTCATATAACCTTTCTAATACTGAAAATTACTATTTTTCCAACGTGGATTTTCAATTTGACCCATTTCAGTATATTAAGGTTAACTATGTTGACACAAGAATTGATTACTAATGTCACTAATGTGGCTTCTCAACATGGCGACTTCCGTCGAAAGTTTGTTAAATCACTACCACGCTTACCTTCCCTCCTTTTTTTTACCTCGTTGCTGCAGTCGAACTAATCAAAAATGTAAACCAAGATGAAACTGTCACTCTAACCCAAGCCTCTTCTTTTTTTCTTCAGTTTGGGTGACTTCCGCCCTCTCTTATGATTATTTTCTTCCATGTCCAAATATGTGACTAATTTCAATTTATACCTATAGTGACGTCAAAATCTAAAAGGCGGATTTCAAGGAATTTTAAAAATAGAATTTCTTCTATGGGGATAAAACCGAAACAACACTATTAAATATGATAAAATACAGTGCGACGCAATTTGTTTCCTTAGAATTAACGATCTCTAATCATTAACATGAATCTGGTTTTATTTGAACATCCTATTAATACAGGGTGTAACAAAATGGCAGGTCATAAATCATACCACATATTCTGGGGCTAAAAATAAGTCGATCCAACCCAAGTTACCCTAGTACAAATGTGCTTGCGAAAAAAGTTACAACCCTTCGAAGTTACCAAATGAAAATTGATTTTTTCAAATATTTCGACAGTTGTTCGACATATTATAATGAAAGTTGACAAGTGGCTTTCTTATGATTAGAGCATCTTAAAAAAAATTAAGGAATTATTGCACCCCGTTAAAAATTTATGGGAGTTGAGATCCCCTAAACCCCCCCAATTTAATGCTTATTGTGACACCATTATTCAAACGCATTATTTTTGAAACTTTTTTGCCCCTTAGTACTTTTTACAATTATCAGTTTTTATCGAGATACGGGCTATTTTTCATTATGCTTAAAAAAATTTCGAGTAACAAAAATTAAAGTCAATGAATTTTCAAGTTTTTCGAGGGTCCTAAATTTTTAATTGAATCTTATTTATTTACAACTGTCGAAATATTTGAAAAAATCAATTTTCATTTGGTAACTTCGAAGGGTAACTTTTTTCGCATGCACATTTGTACTAGGGTAACTTGGTTGGATCGAGTTAGCCCCAAAATATGTGGTATGATTTATGACCTGCCTTTTTGTTACACCATGTATAAGGCTCAACTGAGAAAAATATCTGTACATTAATATTAAAATTCCAATAAACTGTTTTATTTTAGGTTTATTAATAATTTATGCACACCACCAAAATACTACTGGTTTAAGATTCAGAGTTCCTATGGTGCCATTGTTACCAGCACTAAGTATTTTGTGTAATATTGAATTTATGATTCACCTCAATTATCTAACATGGTTGAGGTTTTTCGTATGGATGATTTTAGGTAAGTAAAACATTACAAAACTACTAAAATAATGTATAGTAAGGAGCAAAACAATCCATTGAGGCTCCATAAGCAATAAAGTTTAATAACAATATTTAAAAAAAAATAACTGAGATTCAATGATGGTGTAAATTGTCTCTTTTTGTATTAATTATATAGGATTTTTTTAGGTATGCTAGTTTACTTCTTATATGGGATACATCACAGCAAAGAAGGTAATTCAAATTCATCTTATTCAATATTAATGACGTCTTCTGAAGCAATAAAAGAAAAATGGGGCTCTACAACAAGGACAATAAATATAAAAGGAGCTCTAACAAGAAGAAAAACGTCGATGGGTGATAGGGGTGCTATCATTGATGAAGAAGACAGCACCGAGTAACTGCCTGAGAGAAATTTCATTTCAGTATTTTCAGTCAATTTTGACAAAAAATAAGTAGTGTGGGCTAATTAAGTCTCAGTGGACAAATATTTCAAGTATTTGGAAGTGCCTACTACATATTGCCACATATTTTATTGGAACATGATGGCCTATTGAGACAGAAACAAATATTTATGTATAGGTAAATATGAAGATTTTGGAGCAACCTCATTATATAACTTATATAAGGCAATGGAATTGACTGTGTTTTAGGAGAAACATCATAATTTGACTCGATATGACCTTAGAGTTACTACTTAAATATCTTACACAGTTAGTAGTTTCCATAATTTAGACAAATTACACTGCCCATTCTTCATTTTTGTTAGGATTAAACAAAGTAAAATCAGATGTATAACTGTTGTGTATAGTTAAAGAAGTGAATAATTTATTATAATTTGTTAGAACCAATATTGACACATTTTAGACAAATATTTATTGTACATAGGATGTATTAAAAAGCTTACTATTACCTTCAAGTAGTTTTATTTCATAAAATTGACTCATGAAAAATTTATTGATTTTTTGAGAAAAATTGTTAAAATTTTCTTTTTCAGCAGAAATTTAATTATAACTTTAGGTATCATAAGATTCATTTTTATTTAATATTTTTTTATTTAAAGCTGTCACACAAGTGTGAATATTTTTACGAAAACCATATAAAAACAATATATTAATATCACCTTACAATATTAAAGATAAAAAGCATTCCTAATAATCAATTAAATTAATTTAGTTGGTTGGAAATGTTGGTAATAGCTACGAGTAAAATCGACCATAAGATCTGCTTGACATTCAGGCAGATCTCCAATGCATGCCCCAGGAGAACCTGAATATCTGGTAAAAGGTGGAACAACAGTTTCTGGTGCCAAGATTGTATTATCTTCAATTACACAACAATCTTTTAAGGTGCACCTTCTTCCCTGAAAATAAAAAATTTTAAATTTCAACAAAAATTAGCTTTGAAATACTCTAAACTTACGATTACACAATTTTTTCCAATATAGACATAGCTTCCCACAACAGCTGCATTTATGAGGGACTTCTCTCCTACATATACATGATCTCCTATGGATAAAGGAAAAAATGCTACCCTAAAAAGTAACAGAAATCCCAAGTTACTTTAATGATTCTGCAATCAAAATTAATTATCTAATAGATTTGAATTATTGCATTTAAAAGAGGTATTAAAGTATTCCTAAAGTTTACCCTTTGCTAAATTTTTTGTAAGGTGGTCTAAGGACAGCTTCTTTACTAATAATGCAATATCTTCCTGTTTTAACATTTGCCAAATCCCCCCTGATTATAGCATCAGACTGCACTATTACTTTTCCTTGTAATACTATATTTTGAGATCCACAAAGTACAGTTTGACGGCACACCTTATTTCCGGACGCCTACAATGATTGATGTTATAAATAACAATATATTAAGAATTACCAAATTTTACAGTTTCAACATATTCACTCTTGTCATAATTTATATCGCGAAGTTCCATTTTATGCGATATCTTTTAGTGTACAAAATACTTGGCACAAATTGTAAATATAACCTCAATTTTTGAGAACGACGTAAGTCAAGTGTCAAATCTACTTTTTTTATTTATGGCCTACATTCACTTACCAAAACTGCATTGAATTAATTCTAAAGAAATCATACAGTCATGTTATACTTAAATAAATATATTACCGACGCATCCAAAATAAAAATATAAACAAATAATACATAAATTGTTGTAGCTTTGTTAGTATTGGTACACGTTACCATCCGAATCTTGTCTCGAGTAACCTGCATTTGTTTGAGGACTGTGATGAGAAGAATTCATCAATTTGATGTTACTGGGATGTTTCTTATCTGTTACACCTCCAATTAAAACTTTGTGATCCTGAAAATCACAATATTATCACCAAACAGTTTATGAGTAGGTACGTAAATAATGAACTGAAACGTTCACCAAATACAAATTGCCACCGTTTAGATCTGGCAATTTACTTACAAAATTATATCGGTATGGTATGACTATTTTCGGAGGTTTTCCTTTTTTCTTTTCTAATTCTTTCTTTTTATCTCCGCCGGAATCTTCAGTCACCGCTTGATGTTCTCTATCAGGTGTTAATTCTCTGGTATTGCGCAAACGTCTCCAAGTTTCAATGCCTCTGGTTTCTGGTTGAGTATACACATCCACCGTACTCGGAAATATTTCGGAAGTCTGATTGAATGAAGCGTTTAAAACAAAATCCAATTGGTCCTTTGGAATAAGATCACTGAAAATTAGTATAGAAACCTACAATTTATTATCATCGCTAGCATAATTGCAGTAGAAACCGAACAATGAGTACTTTTAAAAGCTGCGTGCTAGGATTAGAAGTTAAATTTCTACAATCCACGAAGTGGACTCAATTTCACATAAGAAGAAGCCACGTGAAGTTTGCCAACTGTCTTGCGCAGACATTAAAATCAATATTGTTTATCTATGTCGCCTCGTAACGACCGTTTCATGCCATTGGCGTTACAAACGAACATAATTATTATTGGTTAACCAATCAATAATTTAAAGTATAAATATTTTACCAATACATACCAAGTATTTTCATATACCAGTGTCTATTGTATATAAAACTATCTCGAAAAGCTTCAAATAATTCCCAAATATGTTTTATTTAAACTATGCTTCTGTGCTGTATGCCGGAGAGCACAGTCCGTGTATTTACATATCAGCGGGGGGACAAATTATTCAATAACTTTGTGAACAATGCATATTTTCTAATCATTCAAAATTCAGGTGAAAGGGGAATTCTGCTGCTATCATACCCTGTGAATTGAGTCACGTTTGACTCTTTTGGCCCTATCGGAACACGGGTCAAACTTTCTGCTCCCCGGCAATTTTGACCTCGCCAGGAATTTGTTCCTATTTTTTTTGTATTGCACTAATTTACTTAAAATTTTCTTGATTATGGGTCCTCATAAGGTCCTTTGTCATCCCTGAAATTTGTATACCCTAATTTTTTTTAATTTTCATTTAATCGTTGTTATCGGTATTGAATTCCAAATTTTGCTGTTTTTGGATCGCGGGGAAATTTTGTGAACAACCATCAATTAAAAATTTATACATGGTCCGATTGGTCTCTATGATACATCATTTGAAAGCTAAGACTGTCTACCTTTCGATTGTGTAATTACTTTTTTTGACGAAGTCGTCCATTTTTTAATAAAATTAGAAAACGCGGGCTCAAGGAAAAAGCGCACTTTTTTTTTGGTGGTTTTTTTCTCCCTGCTCTTTATTTCCAACATTTTAACACCTTAACTAGTGTAATGGGGGAATTCCCACCTTTCCATCGATGTATATAAGTCATACCTTTGATACCCCGGGGAAAAACCAGATTACTTTCGTTCCTCCGTCGTGCTCTACGTGGCGCTCGTGTCGTCTGCTCATCTATTTGTAGTTCGTGTGAGTCACGCCAGTGTTCGAATTATAAAGACAGCGATAATAGCTGTATTCTTTTTACCAGTCGACTGTCTCACTTGTAAGAATAATTAAGACAAAGTGAGCTGAGATGAAGTAAGATAAATTGAGACAAATTTATATCTAAAAAGAATGGATGACAGTCACAGATCACAATTATAACATAACCTCTAATGTTTATACCATAGACAAAATAATATATTATATTTCTCTATGGTTTATACCTCGGATTATACCACAAAAATTTAGTTAATACACAAATATGACATGAGACATCAGCAAATATCCGGTACAGATCGCAAAAAGTTTTCAACTCACTTCATGCTCACTTCTAAGTTCTATAAAAAGCTAGCTCAATTGGGGTAAGGGGGGAAGAAATTTTCTTAGTTAGTCTCACTTTGTACTCAACTAGAGCCATATTGAAAGAACATATAAGCTGTATTCTTTTTACAGTCGACTGTCTCACTTGTAAGAATACCCAGTTGGTTGGCGGCTAGGGTGGTATATATACCAAAAGTGGGCCGCACAGACCCACACTCTAAATCAGTCAGACCAATTAGCCTAACATATTTCCTTCTTAAAGGACTTGAAAAAGCACTGGATTTCTACATCAGGCGGGTAGCTCTATATAATTCCCCCCTGAGCATCCATCAATATGCTTATCAAACTGGCAAATCAACAGATTTAGCGTTACACAACCTTGTTGAGAAAATCACACAATCCCTTAACAACAAGGAGATTGCGGTGGCCATATTTCTTGACATTGAAGGAGCATTTTACAATGCACTACCGACCTACATTGGTTCAGCTTTGACTGAAAAGGGCATCAAACCAACCATGCTCACAAATAGGACAGCCACTACATCCCATCAGGACGAGACCATCAGCTTTAAGGTTTCCAGGGGATGCCCACAAGTCGGAGTACTATCTCCCCTACTGTGGTCTCTCTTGATGGATAACTTGCTTAGTGATCTCGAAAGGGAAGGGTTAGAACTGCAAGCGTATGCAGACGACCTTGTCATCTTGGCAAGGACCAAGTCAGGAAGGGTAGCATATAATATCCTGCAAAAGACGTTGGACGATGTCCACAGTTGGTGTCAGAGGGAACAGATGTCTGTTAACCCTAGCAAAACTGTAATAGTTCCCTTCACTAGAAAAAGGAAGTTGGAGGATCTTCCACCAATTTCATACAATGGTGAGGTTATTCCATTTGCAGCGGAAGTAAAATATTTAGGGATTATTCTAGATAGGAAGCATACTTGGAAAGCTCACTTGGAAAAAGTTATCCATAAGGCCAGACTATCTTTGTGGACATGTTGCAGGATCTGTGGAAAATCTTGGGGCTTGGGACCCAAACAAATCTATTGGATATATGTGATGATCGTTAGACCTATGATCACATATGGAGCTATTGCCTGGTGGCCAAAAGCTTTACAGCGAACGGCCCAAGCAAAGCTCTCTGGTTTACAGAAACAGGCTTGTCTGGCAATCACTGGTGCTATCAGCTCCACACCGTCAGCAGCCATGGAAATCCTTCTGAACCTACCTCCTCTCCATATATTTTTGGAAAGAGAGGCTAGATGGACAGCATACAGAATTGTACATATTTCTAAATGCACAAATCAGGCTTATGTAAAACGAAGCAGAATACTAGCGGACAGTGAATAAATACCTGGACAGCAAGAAGAGCTTTAGACTTCTGGCATAATTTACCAGGATTGGTTCATTCAAAGGCTTTTATACATCCTTCGAAGTATGTCTCCAAACAAATGTTAGACCATAGCAGGCATGACCTACGTTGTCTAACTGGCCTTTTAACAGGCCACTGTCATCTGAATCATCATATGCTAAAACTTGGACTGTCGGAAGATCCGACTTGCCGTCTTTGTTTGGAAGATGATGAAACAGCAGAGCCATATAATTTGTGCCTGCCCCGCCGCGGCTAGAATCAGGTATCTGATGTTTGACAGGGTCTCTCTCTCGCCCTCGTACCAAATAAAATAATTGGCCTTGTTAAGAAGCTGAATTTGTTTGGTGAAATTTGAATAGGTGTGAGCCACAATAGACTCTTGCGAGTCGCAGTGGAGGGCCTTATAGACCCACTCACCACAAACCTAACCTAACCTAACCTAACCTAACCTAATTAATAAATTGTTGAAATGTGTGTTTTGACAAGAAGGAGCGTAGGTGCAGTGGGAAAATGTGGTCGAAAATAATACATACAATAATAATACTGATATTTCCGAAAGTATAGTAGACAGAGAGGAATGAACTTTTGAAAAAGATCGTGATACAAAGAAGATATTGCGCACTACACAGGTTCATGTCTCTCCTACCATTAAAATCAAGGTTATCTATGATTACAACGCGATATCTATGGAGATTACTTTCCTTGAATTATTATCTCGCAGCGCTTTACACTGATCTAGAGCCACCCAGTGACTGGTAGAGGAATCTATGTCGACCAGTTAGTGGAATTCAAGAGACAGAGAGATCTCTAGCGGGCTCTAGAATAGTTATGGTTATATGCACATTGGTGTAATCCTTGATGTCTTTAAGAAGGATTGACAAGAAATTAAACATAATTCTGATGAATAGACCATTTTAACGAAATACATCTTTAACTTTATCATTGAAATACACCTGCTTTTGCCTTATCCCATCTTCATCCTTACTTACTACAAAAAGAATTGGAAAAAAATGCAAAATCTTCCATAGAATTGTTGATGCAAGCTATTTCTGATCCACTTTCAACTGTATACAAAGTGTTTAGAAAGAAGCGATGTAACAACTTTTTCAAGGCTTAATTCGGGAACAATTAAAACTGAAGTATCTAATATTTGCTTACCTATATCCTTGCTTACAAAATTTACATTGTTAACTTACCTGAAAGGTTTGAATCCGACAAACCGTCTGGCGCTGGCAAGCGTTTGATGCGCATGCATCCTTTGGAAGGTAGGCAAGGTTTCGCATATATTTTCTTTACCAACATATTTAGCATCTATGATCGGTTTGATGAAAGTACCTTCCGTGGTCAAAATAGGAACACAAGCCCGATTTCTTATCCGTGTAACTGTAGCCATTGCAATATTAAAATTATTTCTTCAGGTTATAAATACACCCGTTTTACGTACGCTGAGATTTTGCGTCGAAGCGTTGTTAGCAATTTATGGAAAGGCCAAGAAATAATGTCATTTTAGTTACATGTTTTTGTCGTGAATCGTGACATTAAAAGGAATAAAAGGGTATGTCATTAGTTTGTCAAGTGTTCGTTTAGATAAATATTGGAGACAGAGCGGTATTCAGAGAATATTATTTACATGTATAATTATGTTAGTTGACAAAAATTGGATATTTGCCAAGAGATGGGATATTCAATAAGAAGAATAATTCTAACCGTGAAAGTTCCGGTAACTGATAAGTTGACACTAATGACAGTCGCCCTGAGGATAAACAATTATTTGGATACGTTTTAGATTTGAAATTTGGTTGTTTTGTATTGAATTAATGATCCTTTTTATCATGAACAATCATATATATATCTTTTAATAATAAAATAATAGAAATATAACGTTCTGTTATATATCATAGAAACATGGAATATCACAAAATTAAACTTCTGTTTTTCTTTTTAAATATATCCACTACTTCGTTTGCATCAATTTATATCCCATAGTGAAATTTTCATGAGAGCCAAGCGTTCAGTATGTTTCTACACTCGTTGTGTTCCGCAAGCAGTTAAGTCTTCTTATAGGCTTGAAAAGGATCTATCTGGGGTAGCAGTGGAAACAGGTATGGTGGCCAATATAACAATGTGTGAATATTTGGATATAGTTTTTGGTCACACTTATCTGAGCACTCCAAACATGTTTTTATAGTGGAGGAGGTAAGAATCATACCTGCTTTTCAAACTTTAATATCTGCTTTGACGACAGAGGTACTTTTTTTCAGCAGCACTGCTTAATGCATACAAAATACCTCCTCGAGTTCTCAACCGTCGGCAAAATTTGAAGGTAATACGTGTTACATTATCTATGGGTAACACACCAAGTTAATATCTGAACTTTGGACCTCCCAAACCCTCTACCTAAGCCCGGGAAAAAGCACTGTTCAGATAATGTAATGCAGGACAAATTTCAATTTTTCCACATTTTTTATTCGTTTTTTAGTGGATGTTTGTGACAAAATAAGATAATATCAAAGAAATAACATTAGTGGAAAAAAATCAAATATACATCGTTGTTTTTTATTGTTTTTTTGCTAAAAAGACGTAGACACTTATAGCAACTTTTACCCTGACAATGTTTTGTTTTGGATCATACAGATCGCGAAAAGTCTATTCGATAGCCATTCGATTTACACAAGTACGACAAGGGAAATATGAGTAGAACTACTTGAAAGAGAGAAAAGAATATTTGTTCGCAGTCAGCGTTGGGCGTGTTTTCAGTTCCAGCTACCAATCTGATATGAAAGCAGCGTTGCCAGTTTAAAATGTTTGGTTCTTTCTATAAGGAATAATTATCTTGTTTTGCATTTTAATTTTGATACGGGATAACGCCTTATATATTGGGAGATATTCGAGATTGGTAATATTATTGACTTTTGAAAAATAAGTGAGATCAACAAAGATGAGAATAAAATAATATAGTTCAAGAAAATAAATGAACAAATTACAATTATTGGTATTTAACATTGTTGCCGACAAAAACTGGGAAAAACTTTTACAGATAAATACATTTAGCAACAGCTGACTGCGCACAATTATTCTTCTCTTTTTCAAGTGTTTTTCTCATATTTTCCTTATCGCACTTGTGTAAATCGCATGGCTTGAATAGACTTTTCGCAATCTGTTTATACAATAATATGTATGCATATATTAGTAACTATGTGAATGGTTTACATGGAGTCGTGACACAGAACGATTTTTGTCACTGAAAGTGAAAATTCATGATATAAATAACGAAGATATGGTGGTGACTGCATGCATGAATAGTAGGTATACCCATGTCACGATAAAATCGCTAATATTACACCTTCGCGTGTATGATGCGTCTAAAATACACCCCTGTCTCGAACATGCTATAAACAACTCAATTTTCATGCAAAGAAAAAGACTTTGAATACACACGGTGCTATACATATACGTATCATAAAATAATATAAAAAGGAAATCGAAAAAAAAAATTAAAATAATATGTTACCTGAAGATTTTGTTTGAAAAAATTTATGAAATATTAATTCAAATCACTATAATCAAATGTCAAAGCTATTTGTGTATAGTATTCATCATAGATAAAAAAATACTTATAGATCGGAAACTGACCCGTGGTGCCCTCTACTTGTAATTTTACAGATTTTGGCGGCATATTCAAAATTACTGTAAGTCTCATGCGCGTGGATAATGCCCTCGCGCTCCTCCCACTTAGGGATTATTGGCCCCTTGGATCGGTCTGTCTTTTTGTAAAAGGTTTTAAAATAGTTGTCTGATGGACATATATAAAAATGGAGCATCAGAATTTACGTGAAAATAAGTAATTATTTTGGGAGCTTTAAAGCGTCTGCAAAGCAATATGGCCGACGGAAAGTGTCTGGGAGTATTAGCGACTTATTTTTAAGGATATTGCCTAAAATATATGCAAAATTGAGCTCGGAGAATTTACGTGAGGTAAGTAATGTTTTTATGTACCTTGATTACCTGATACCTGAAAATTGGCCGTCTAAGCAAGCTAGCAGGTAGGCATGTGTTCTTAGTACATGTACTTACACTACTCAATCGTCCACATTTCCTTCGTCAGAAAATACGTGACGTCTGGTGGCCCTGGGATCTTACTCTAAAAGACTTATTGGCTAATGAATCGCTCTATTGATCTTCATAGAAAATTAAACGCTCTACAAAAATGGACTGATATCGTTTTTTGATTAGTCCACGCATTCAAAAATTATTCAAGGTTAAAGTTAAATTTTTCAAAAATTTTATCGATTTTTGTATATTTTACCGAAACTGTTGGTTTCTGTGTCAAAATAGGGGTCAAATTTTTTATCAACCATGAAGTTGTAGCCGGAGAGCCAGAGCCAAAAAAAACTGTTTCAATTTCTAAAGGCTGGTTTTTTGTTAAATCGTTGTAGCCGATGGGTACACAAACATGCTAAGGTCAGTCAAGCGTGCCGTAGAACAGGTGGCTCAGGTGCGATATTAAAGGTGTATCATTTGAAGGGTGAAATAATTATTAAGTGCAATTCGTTTCTAAAACTTCAAATTTTGTCTGAGGGTTCAGAATTATGTATTGAACATCAAAACATCCGTCAGTCATGTGTTCAGTAGAACAACGTCTGTCAGTCAGGTGAAAAAGGTAAAGGTATATACCGCGCGCGCCGTTTGAGTTTCAGGCTGCGTATCACGATATTTCTACGTTTTGAATTGTTATTTTAACAATCAGAAAACTTGAAATTTAATTACGTTCTTAAACAATTGATTAATCCACATGACAAATTTGTATGAGTTGTAATTTCGCAAAATATTCGTGCTTAGGAAGAAGCATTAATTATTGAAGGTATAAAAAATAAGGAATTGAATCTCTTACGTTGGAAATAGAATGTATGCGAATGAACGGGTGTATTGAAAACGAACTAGAAAAGACAGGTATACTGGTCGGTAAGAATCCGAATTTTCGTACACAATAGCTAGAGTTCGAGAGAGAGGGCTCTTTTTCCCCCATCTTTGAACGTCCTCCACTTCAAATTTCAACGGTTATACTACCAAATGCTGATGCGACGCTTCGGTTGATTTACGAAATGAACAGAATTTGTGTATTCGGTCTTAAAAAGCAACTTCTGTTGAATTGATTCACGGAAGAAACTTTGAAAAAGTGTCAAGCGATCTTGCTAATTCGTGTAAAGTATAGCGTCGCATCAGCGTTTGGTAGAATAACTGTTAAAATTTGAAGTGGAGGACGTTCAAAGGCGGGGGAAAAAGAGCCCTCTCTCTCGAACTCTAGCTATTGTGTAGTTGTGTACGAAAATTCGGATTCTTACCGACGAGTATACCTGTCTTTTCTAGTTCGTTTACAAAATACACGTTCATTCGCATACATTATATTTCCAACGTAATAAGAGATTCAATTCCTTATTTTTTATACCTACAATAATAATTAATGCTTCTTCCTAAGCACGAATATTTTTCGAAATTACAACTCATACAAATTTGTCCTGTGGATTAATCAATTAAGATTATTTAAGAACGTAATTAAATTTAAAGTCATTACAATAGCCAAAATCACATTTTCAAGTGGCATTTACTGGTGTAGATAAGATAAGTTTTTCTGAACCCACATAATAATACCGCACGAAACGTACCAAATGATTAAATAAATCGTTTGTCGATGCGATACAAATGGTAATTATCCATAGGACCACAAATTAAAACATCAAATGACGTTTCAATTGTTTAAGAACGTAATTAAATTTCGAGTTTTCTGATTGTTAAAATAACAATACAAAACGTAGAAATATCGTGATACGCAGCCTGAAACTCAAACAGCGCGCGCGGTATACCTTTACCTTTTTCACCTGACTGACGGACGTTGTTCTACTGAACACATAACTGACGGATGTTTTGATGTTCAATACAAAATTCTGAACCCTCAGACAAAATTTGAAGTTTTAGAAACGAATTGCACTTAATAATTATTTATCATACGTTTATCCGGTCTGACTGACCAGCTCTGTTCTAATGTGTGACTGACTGACCAACACAACTTTTATTTTATACAATAGAGAAGTTGTATAACAATTTTCAGCTTTTAGAAATTCATTTTGTTCACCCGTCAAATGATACACCTTTAATATCGCACCTGAGCCACCTGTTCTACGGCACGCGCGCGCTTGACTGACCGGAGCATGTTTGTGTACCCATCGGCTACAACGATTTAACAAAAAACCAGCCTTTAGAAATTGAAACAGTTTTTTTGGCTCTGGCTCTTGGACTATTGATATCTGAGAGACGTCGACCCATAATTTTTTCGTTAAATCCAATGAATATCACGATATCACGCTTTTAGAAATTTTTTCGTGTTTTTTGGTACGCCTCTGAATGACGATTAGGTATGAGAAATATATTTTCAACCTATTTTGATGTCTAAAATATATGTCATTCATATTGATTTTTGACAAATTAACATACCAGTCCTAAATTCCAGTCTAACGATGTCGGACGGCCCGAATAAGGCACAAACAGATATTTACGATGAAGAATTTGTCAATAATTTACAAATAGCGAAGTCACTGGTTGAAGCGATGGGATTAAAAAAAGGTAAATTTAAATTCAAGATTCAAAAATACCATTAAAATATAAATTGTTGTTAAATATCAACTTCCTCAATAGTTCGACGGTTTACAGTTAAAATTCAATAAGGACAAGTTTAATATTTAGTATCAAAGATATATTCTTAGTTTACCACTTTCAAATTAGAAATTCATAGGGGAAATTTCAGCATTACTAGCACGTTATTTTTACCTGGCATGTAGCAGAAAACACCTAAAATTAGGTTGTATTTTTTGAACCGGGGAATTCAATATAAGCGATACTCTACCTGGTGACAGAAAACGGAACTTTCTCTTTGTACATTATTTTATAGTATTGACATAAATTTGTGCAACAAATACAGTCAACAATACTTATAAAACTAGGAATATAATTTAAAACAACGAAAAAAAGCAACGTCTAAACTACAATCAAAGAATGGAAATGTTATGTAAAATGTGAATTTGAATTCCCAATAGCCAGATGATACCAAACCAGATCTATATTCTTCATTCTACAAATGAAAACAAAAATTACGACCTTTTTTGGTGACCGTGATTTTTTTTTTTCATATGTACATGCATGTTCTTTCGTATATTCACCACCATATTGACACGTACAGAAGGATTTATAAAGAATGACCAGATAACTGAATAAATCAACTATAATGAACTAGCTCTTGTTCTACTACCTAGTGCTGGAATGTTCACATTTCCTTGTCTCTGGAATGTTTACATTCTCTTCATCATAAATTCAACAATCTTCAGGTCAAGATTGGCTCTGATCAAACTCAAATTCAAAGAGACCATTTAGGATCACTTCGTCAACAATTGCAAGATAGACAGAATAATGGGGAAACTAATTTCACAATTAAATATTTCAAAAGTGTTCCAAAAATTGTGAAAAAAAAACTAAAATCTACGGGTAACTCTCAAGGCAATGGCAATAATTTGTGTGTTTATTATCAAAATGTTGGTGGTATGAGAGCGAAATTAACTGCATTAAAGTTGGCTGTCTCGGTAAGCGACTTTGATGTTATCATACTTACTGAAACTTGGCTGTGTGAATCAATAGGTAATGCAGAATTAGGATTAAGTCAGTTTAATGTTTACCGAAATGATCGTTCCATTCTCACCAGTCAGAAATCAATTGGCGGAGGTGTTCTTATCGCGATATTAAAAAGTCATTCAACTCAAGAATTGTTCCAGTTGAAGAGTCAAATGTTAAACAATTTTTTGTTGAAGTTATGGATTATAAATTAATTTTTTGTGCTGTGTACTTACCACCTAGCTCTAAATGTATTACTTTACGAAGATCACTGTACTAGTGTTTATAATGTTATCGACATTCCGATCATAACGGTATGTTGATGGGAGATTACAACTTGCCAAATACAGATTGGATCAATGATGATCGGGGTGTCTTCGCATATTCGAATAATTTATCAACTCAAACTTTGATCCAGAATTTCTCTTTTCATAATCTATTTCAATTGAATGATGTTAAAAACTCCTTTGGGGTCTTGCTAGATTTGCTGTTTACAAACATTAGAAGTATTATTCTCGTTGAAGCAGCGGATGAATGTTTATTGCCACCGGGGCATCACCATCCGGCTATTTCTGTTAATGTGAAACTTGATTCTCATTTTAACGAACTTAATTATGATAGCTATTATTTCAATTTTCGTAAAGGTAATTACTTAGGTTTAAACTACTACCTGGCAGGTATTGTCTGGGAGGCTGCCCTTGGTAATATTCATGATGCCGATGAAGCAACTGTAACCTTTTATGACATTTTATATGTGTGTATCAATAATTTCATTCCATATGTCAAATTAGCAAAACCAAGATTTGCCCCCTGGTTTACTGATGAGCTGAAAGCTCTGATATTCGATAAAAAAATTGCACATATTAATTACAAAGTAATAGCTGGGGTGACTACCTAATATTTTCCGATCTAAGGACACGTTGTAAAGACTTATCTCCACTATATAAAAAAAAAATTGAAAATAACGTAGCAGCCAATATTAAACATTTCTGGAATTTTGTTAATCTCAAGAGAAAGGATACTGGTTATCCTGTTCAATGCAATTAATTACCAGGATGTACTTTCGACAGGTGCGTTAGCATCAGTGACTGTTCACTCACACTTGATGACGTTTTTAATAAGTTAAATTCTTTAGACCCACGCAAGGGTCCTGGTCCCGATGGTGACTGTTGAAAAAATGCAGATTCACCCTGGCCCGGCCGCTGTTCCTCTTATTTTCTTTGTCTATATCTACGGGAGATTTTCCAAATCAATGGAAGTCCAGTTATATCACACCAATTTTCAAATGTGGGGACAAATCGAATATTAAAAACTATAGACCCATATCTATACTTAGTGCAATACCCAAAATGTTTGAAAGTCTAGTTTTAGATCAGATTAAAGTTCCTTTGAGCAATGTTATTGGAGACGAACAGCATGGTTTCACCAAGGGGAGATCTACATTAACAAGTCTCCTTCTCTTCACTGACTTTGTTACAAATGCTGTGGAGAATAAGCATCAAGTTGATGTTGTCTACACGGACTTTTCCAGGGCATTCGACACAGTCAGTCATAGAATTCTTATCGTTAAACTTAGAAACATCGGCTTACATGGTACTTTTTTGAAGTGGGTTGAAAGTTATTTAACAGGTAGGTATCAGTATGTCAAAATAAAGAATTATATTTCAAGGGAAATATTGGTGACATCTGGGGTGCCACAGGGCAGTCACTTGGGGTCTCTGTTATTCAATATTTTCATGAATGATCTTAGGTATAAAATTGTGCATTCCGAAATTTTGCTTTTTGTGATAACGGATAGTGAGAAGCTGCAAGAAGATGTCAATGCTTTCAATGACTGGTACAACTTAAATTTAATGGAAATTAATATTAGTAAATGTAGTACCATTTGCTTCTCTGGGAAAATTGGGAATGTATCAATGATTTAACTAATGTTCTCTCTGTTCGGGATCTTGGTGTGATATTAGATCATAAACGTGATTTCCACCTTCATTATGGTCACATCATTAATAAGTCTATGAAAATGTTGGGATTTGTATTGCGAACTGCTAAGGACTTTAAGAACGTTTTGGCACTCAAGTCAATGTATTTTACATTAGTCAGGTCATTGATGGAACATATCTGGGTACTCTCTTAACCCGTCATTAGTCGCTATGCATAAAATCCCATCATTAGTCGCGCGTGAGAGTTTCTCTCATGTACAAAATTTTAGGAAATAAAATGGATTTCTTTTGAAAAATATAAGTTATATTTGTAAATTGCACAGTCAATATTATTATAAGTTACAGAAGAATAATGTTTATAAATCTTCATCAGATTCCATGCCCATAGCACAGGTCCGACATGAAAAAATTATATGTTCTGGGCAAATCGGTCGCTGGCAAGTTCTGCATACTTTCTTGACTTTTCTGTTCTTTCGACGAGGACAGAAGGTACAAAAGCTTCCATTGGTATTTTCTGGTTGTCTTACTTCTGGTGTTGGTAATTTTGCTGTTTTTCTAATTATAGACATTCGTAGGCTGCAAGGTAAGCTTGGAATCTGGGACCGATTTATAAGGTGTGGTTTTATTAAAGAAAGAGCAAGTTCATTCAGATATGCACGTCTAGGTGGTATAGGATCGTTAAAACATCAAATACAAATTTATAGATATGGTGCTAAATTTATTACACGGTTTATCGCCTAATGAGGGAAAATCTCACACGAAGAGCGTCCTTCTGATAAACACTCTGCACTACACTAATATGAGGTGATGAGCTTACACTTATCATGCTAGGAATATAAGTGGGAGTAGCCAGTAAAGTAGCCGATATGACAACGCTCAGAAATGTGTCTAAAGGCAAATATACCAGACTTTAAAAAAAGTGTGAGAGAAAATCTCATTTGGCGACTAATGCCGGGTTAAGCAATTCCTACGAGATATGAAAACTTAGTATAGGATTGGGATTGCATTATTTTAAAATGGTACTTTAATATTGTATTGTGACTATTGTGATTATTAATTTTTGTTGTTACTGTTTGCTGAGTTCCTTGTCATGATTGTTTTTACTTATATGAAGCTTACATTTTATTTTACACGTTTAACCTATTTTGTCCTTGTTTTTATAATATATCATCCATGTGTATAATTAGCATTGATACATATATTGTGCAAAGCAGCACATGCATATACAATTTTCGCTGCTTTTGGAGGCATATAATGCAGTACACTATGTCTTAGTAAACATCTAAAGCAGCTTTTAAAAACACCAAAGATCCATTCTATGATATTTCTGGTCGTTTTATGACAATCTGTATATGTTACTTCATGTGTATTAGGCTCTGCATATATTATATGGTTGTAAAGGATCACCAGAATCTCCTGAAAGCCATATATTTGTTATTTCTTCAAAATATATTTGATCCATATGTTTTCTGATAGAGGACATTTGCCTTGTAGCATCATCATGAGTTGACCCTGGGTAACGAGCATATAGTCTTGAATTACATACCACTTGGGCCTTGATACTATCCTATCCCTTTCTGTTATGGTGCAAATAATACCCTTCTTGG
>CAJUYI010000234.1:218983-239559 GCA_910591695.1 Galerucella pusilla | reverse complement strand
AGAAAAAAGAATAAGTAACGCCACAAGGAACATACAGAAGATAATAATTTGTTGTCTTACATAATAAGGTGTGACCTAATATTAAAAAGTTCCGCCATCGCCAAATTGTGCAGCCTTAAATCCGGAGAATCCAAATAAGTAAAAACAGAGTTCCATTGAAATGTTTCATTTTTATGCAATTTCCAGTTACATTGGGTCAGAAAGTTCGGAAACATCCGGTATTTTTGGAAAGGTGAAGAGTCAGATTTCATATAATATCCAAATGTATAGGGTGTTCTATGAAAATCGGACGATATTTGCATTTAAATCAATTAATTTAATAAAAATTGAATTGGGAAATATTTTCCGTTATAAAGAGCTGCAAACTTCTATAAAATATATATAAATTGTTTAAAACTAAAATTTTCACTAGTAATACTACTGGAAATCAGATTTAATCGGACCTCGAGTAGTATTCGGTAAGAAAACTACACCAAATTGTGTTGGAAAATCAAATAATTGAAATTTATTTTCCGATTTCCATCAACGTCAATTTTTGTCTTGATCAAGTAACAGCAAAACATAGAAGGTTTGGTCGACTTGATTATTTAGTTACAATGGCAACTAAGTGATACCCTAACCAACAGGCCGCAATTTAGACCTTTAAATTAAATTGAAATTCTTCCGTTGCCATGGTGATCTGTCAAAAAAGCACGTTTTGATTGGTTGAAAATTACAGGTGTAGAAGTTCCTCAATAGACAATATTAAAATGAACGTTTATAATTGTTAGGCAATGGAACATTTGCAAGCCTTCATAGGTGACTGTGATAGAAGAACCGAAGCTGCCAAACAACGTTTAGCGGAAACACAAGAAGAACTATCGGCCGAAGTGGCCGTCAAAGCGAACAGCGTCCATGAATTAGCGGAGCAGATTGGTCAGAAATTAGCAAAGGCCGAACAATTGGGAGAAGAAGGCTTCGTCGACGAAAGTATGAAACTCATGGAAGAGGTAATTTTTTTTTAAGTGAAAACTTGTTCATCGCGTTAAGCACTTTTTGGGTTAATAAAAATCATGGATTTCGCGTCATCACGCTTTTATGCAACACACATTACTTTTGGTTATGCAACACAATTATCAATGAAGCGTATATAGTGTTGCATATTATTATGTCAACGTTACGCTTTCCATCGTTCAAACCTTTTTTTTTAAAAGAGATTTATTTATGTCGTAATATTTTTATTCATTTTTCATACATAGGTCGACGAATTAAGAAAGAAAAAATTGGACGCTGAACAAGAGTACCGCAATTCGATGCCAGCTAGCAGTTACCAACAACAAAAGTTGAGAGTATGCGAAGTTTGTTCGGCTTATTTGGGCATCCATGATAACGATAGACGTTTGGCTGATCATTTCGGTGGTAAACTTCATCTTGGATTCATTAAAATCCGAGAAAAACTAACGGAATTGGAGGTAAGTATCGATATTAAAATTAATTGAATCGTTCTCTTGATCCTGGTGTTTATTTTGTTGTAGAAAAATTCTGACAAAAGAAAAGAAGAGAAGAAAAAAGCCGGTAAGGATAGAGATCGCGATGACAGGGAGGATCGTTATGAACGGCGTTACAGAGAACATTACGTGGGAGGTAGAGAATTGGATAGAAGATCGAAAAGGCATAGATCCCGGTCGAAAGATAGAAAAGACAGAGACCGAAAAGATGACAGAGAACGTAAAGATAAGGATGAAAGCAGAGGTAGCCGATATAAGTCAAGGTAATTGCAGTTTTACTTCAGTTTTGGTTGATATTGACTACCTTATCTTTTTGTAGGTCAAGGAGCAGAGACCGCGACCGTCGATCTCACTCGCGTCATTCCGGTTCAGGTGATAAAAAAAGGGAAAGAGATAGGGATTAAACGAGGTTATGGTTTTGATTCATGTATTCATGAATTTAGATTTTTTGGAAATAGTTACAGAAAAAAAAAACTATACCATAGGTATTAATATATAGTTATGGCATTATGTGAATTATTATGTTTAGAAGTACCTAAAAAAAATTTAATCTGTCACATCACTAAAAGAAACGTTTGGGAAAATAGTTCTGAAATAAATACAAACGTATCGATATAATACTGAGAAATTTTCATGGACATAAAGTTCCTATTTTCATATTATTTGATGAAGGAATCTGTGTTTATTGAAGGACATTTTTTATCCCAAACGTAATTTTTAATGGATATTTTTCTTTTCTTCATTTGTATATAAACCACTGCTTTTGAACAAAATTGATACAACTTTAAAAGTGTCAGATTTCAATTGCTTTTTTTATCAATTCAAATCAAAAAACAATTTTTGAGTAGATGCTAAGTGGATGATTCCAGTATTGCCACTACAAATTTTCTAGGCCTTTTTGGACACGGATCAAAGTCGAGACAGAAATAATTTTTGATTTCAAAGATTTCTAGATGTTCCCGAATATATGAACGCGGGACTATTGAAGTTGTTATTGAAAAAATAACAAACCAGGGCGACTCGAATTTTTACTTTTGCTGCATGAACGAAAAAATGTCAATTTAATGTCACATGTCTTGTTTTTGTGATTTAAAAGTAACTGCGACTTGGATTTTTCTTGATAGTGCATCTTATATTGTTTTCAAATACAAGACGTGACATTGAATTGAATCAGTAGTTTTGGACCCGAAAATTTTGTAGTGACAATATTGAAGGGACTACTGGAATCGTCCATTGTGAGTTATGACAAATTTGTTCCAAAACAGGTTTGATAATTCCATGTTTATTTTATAGTTGATTAAATTCGTTATAGATTTGTTTTTAGAATTCAATATAATAAAAAATTCTATAGCAGTACATTTATTTGAAGTTTTATTAGAACTTTAGCTCTTTACATTAGGTTGGAGCGAAGCGACCGGGGGGTTATTCGCAAAAGATCTGACCGTTACGTTACGTTGCTGCGTTGTGTGCCTTGAGCCCCTCTCTCTCTCGTTTACGAAGCAGCGATTCATATACTTCGGCCGGGAATCGAACCAGGGTCGCCCGCGTGGCTGGCGGGCATTCTATGAATTTTAAAAATCTTTGGAATTCATCCGATATGAAGGTGGTCGCATGATCGGTACAAATTTCAAAAGGTAACCCAAATCTACTAAATGAATCACGAAACCTCTTGATAGTGTTCGCAGCCGTTATATCATGCATTTGAAAACATTCAATCCATTTTGATGTTGCGTCCCCAATTACCAAGAAATTTTTATTAAAAACTGGACCAAAAAAATCGGCATGTAACCTAGTCCATGGTTGTTCTGGCCATTTCCAGGTTGACAGTAATGATTTGGGTGGTCTGCTCGAGTGGAGTGCACAAGCATTGCAATTTTGAGATTGTTCTTCAATCTGTTTGTTAATTGAAAGCCACCAAACATATGATCGTGCAATATGCCCATATGAGTACTATGAAATTCTTTTGAAATTGAAGTATGACATTTTTTTGGAATAATTAGCCTGTAACCCCACATTAAATAGTCTTGTTCTATGGAAATTCCATTTTTTTTTCATAAAATATGGTTGAATTTCACTTGAAGGACAAGTAGAAGGCCATTCCCTTTTAACAAAATGTATAATTTTACTAAGAATAGGATCGCTTCTTGTTTTATAGAGTGAACATCCAAAGGAAAATCGGAATCATCAATATAATTTAAATATGAATAACAAAATTCTGAGCTCAAAAATGGAGTATATTCTTCTCTTTCCGAATTAACAGGAAGTCTGGACAAACAATCCGCAACATTTTCTTCACTTTTAACGTAAACTATGTCATACGGAAAAGCTGATAAAATTCTATGAATTCTATGCAAAGCTGGTATTCGCAGTGCTGGTGATCTACTTGAATTTATTCGGATAAATTTTTTTTCTACTAACGTGCGGAAAGTGAATCTTTTCCGCACTAAAAAGCGTGCGGAAACCTTTCCGCACTAGTGCGGAAAGTAAATTTATTGACATTTGAGGAATATACTGACATTTGAATATTCAAAATATGTATTTTGTATATCCAAGTTTACCAAATGACTGAAAAATTAATAAAGCATTATACTGCTATAATTTTTAATAAAAAAAAACTTATTTTTCAATAATTTTTTGATGGCCCTGGTATAAGCCTCATCAAATGAATGTCAAATAATAATAATTAATTTGTTGATATGTATATAATGAGAAATGTTGATTGCTGGCCGAACTCCGCTAAAGCGTCGTTCGGCCATCTGCAATAACGTGCGGAAAAGTATCACTTTCCGCACTAGTTAGGTAAACTACTATTACTATTACTTCCATAATTTTTGCAAGATTGATCTTTTTTAAAACTTTACATTAGGTTGGAGCGACCGGGGGACGCGGCGCAAAAGATCTGACCGTTATGTTGCTGCGTTATGTTTACGAAGCAGCGTTTCATAGGCTAGAGAAAACTGTAATGCCGCCATATATCAATGTCTCGGGTTTAAATTTCAATAAACGATTATTAGATATTCGAATATTCATCGATTATTTAGAATCCGTTATTAATCGATTGTTGATGAAGGATTGCAGATAATCGATAATTTGTCGATTGTTGATAATCGACCATTTAATCTATTGCTGACAATCGATTATTTGATCGATCAAAAATCATCGATTATTAATCAATTGATAATAATCGAATGTTGATTGATTAGAGATAATCGATTATATATGGATTGTTAAAAATGAAGTTTCATCCAGAGTAAAATAAATTCTTATATTAATATATGTGTATTTAATATTTTTTCTCTTATTTTTTGGGTATGAAACCACAATAATGTTTTTTATTTTTTTTTTATTATTTCGACGTTTCGGTAGCGTTCCAGCTACCTTTGTCAAGATTATATATAAAGATAAAATAATTTTTGTACAACTGTCATTAAAAGTGACACTTTTAATGATAGCAAACAATGTTAAAAACGATTGTTTACATAGCAGCGTGTTAAAAATACTTTTAACACTAGTGTTAAAAATATTTTTAGCACGCTGCTATGTAAACGTCTGCCATTCACAACAATCTTTTGATTATTTGAATACTAAAATGCATTTTGAATTTATTGTCATTGCAAATTCGCTCGTTTCATTATCAAAATAGGGAAGTTGTACAAAAAACATTGTATGGTACTTGTGTTAAAAGTGATTTTATTTTGTTCGTGAAATTGTTCAATTCGCTCCGCTCATTTCACAAACGTTTTCACTCACAAAATAAAACCTCACTTTTAACACTCATATCATAAATAACTATTTTGGTCCCTATCTGACACAACGAAAAAAATATAGATAGGGACCAAAAATTATTTTATCATTATTTAATCTTGACAAAGGTAGCTGGAACGCCACCGAAACGTCTAAATAATAAAAAAAATAAAAAACATTGTGGTTTCATTCCCAAAAAATGAGAGAAAAAATAACAAATATTGCCACAAGGAACTTACGGAAGAAATGTGTATTTATTTATTGATTCAAAAAATTTGATTATTGCTTAAAAGAAACTAAAGTTCTTACCGTGTGTCCCGTGACACGTTCTTCAAGTTTTTTATTTATTTTTTTCGGGCTGAGATGAGAAACTCATGTTCGAATGGGTCTTAACCAGTACCCACCTCCCCCTATGCTGCTGGTTTTAGATCTGCGAGGAACTACTCGGGTTCCCATATTGGAGCCTTATTTATTGCTTATCCCGAGAGTTGGTCGGTCATGAGGCACTTACAGCTCGAAGAGCACGAGTCCCTTGACCACCCGCTGCCTCTAGACACCCTATCAGCCATTGGGACGCGCCGTGTCGGTAGGACAACCCCTCTACAGAGACTTGTATGAGAGCCTCCCTCATCCAACCCTCCGAAGCACGGATTTGAAGTTTTATTAAAACCAATCAAGTGTCTTGAGAAAAAACCTATTTCTTATTAAAAGGCCATTACACTAAAGCCTACCAATCGGAAAAATCATGTAAAACAACCTTTTCTTCGGGAAACAAGTAACACTTGTAGATATCTTCTGTAAGTTCCTTGTGGCATTACTTATTCTTTTGGAAATCAAACCACAATAATGTTTTTTATTTTGACGTTTCGGTATCGTTCCAGCTACCGTTGTCAAGATTAACTAGTAATAAAATTAATAAAATAATTTTTGGTCCCTATCCGACACAATGAAAAAATATGACAATCAATAATATTTTGAAGACTACAAAACTTTGTTGTCAAATTTTATTAAGGTCCATTCATAGTGTGACATACAATATTTTATTTTATGACATTCTAACGATATGATAGTTTACTATTATAGAAATGGAATCCAGTGAAGTGCACGTTCCAGGAACGGTTTTTTTATTGGGATAGCGCTTTTTTTAGCTTATTTTGGAAATGTTGTTAATAAAACGCGTTTGTTGTTACTTTTTTGTGTATGATCATTTTTGTTTTCAAAACATGTATAACTCAGTTTGGTGATTTTGTGTATTGAAGTGTGTATCGATTAACTATTCCAATGATAAATCATAGGAAAACCTGGATAAAAACTTATGATGCTATCCTGATAACGCAGGTAATTTATTATTGGAAATTTCTCTTTCTAACATTGGTTACCAAATTTGACTAAATTCGGCTGAAATACTAGCTACACATTTATCTGCATTTAGTTGTATTAAAGCACTTTCTTTGATTTTTCGTCTTTTATTATTGGGCTCTTTCAATATTATTTTTGTCGAATCCTATTGAATTTTATGCCCCTTTTCCTAAGCATGTTTATAAATACCTGACTTGAAGAACTCCCTATCTTTGATGTATTTTTTATGTTCACTTATTCGGACTTTCAATGGTCTAGATGTTCCACCTAAATAGAATTTGTCGCATTCACAAGATATCTGATATATGCAGTTTTTTGAAGATTGTTCTTCATTTTTTGGTTTCGTTTTTGTTAAGATAGATCTCAAAGTATTGTTAGATTTAAAGCTGGTTCGAATATTAAATTGATTACCAATTTTCTTAATTCTTTCTTCAAACCACTAACATACGGCATTGTCAAGTTTTTAAAAATTATGTTAGCTAGTTAATATTATTGTTATTATTATGGGGTATTAACAATGAGCCTTTCTCTTTATTCTTGATTTCTTTATTAACAAATTCTGCCGGGTAATTATTGGCATTTAAAACATTTTTCAGTAGAGTTTTCTCCTTTGTGAAATGATTATCATTAGAACAAATGATTCTGGCCCTATCGTATAAAGATTTTAGTACCCCTTTTTTAACGCTTATAGCATGATTTGATTCAAAATTCAAATACCTATTAGTGTGTGTTGGCTTACGATAAACACTTGTTTCATACCCTGTAGGTGTTTTAGTGATAAGAATATCCAAAAATGGTAAAAATTGTTATTTTCAATTTCAAATTTTATAGATTGTTCTCCTTCATTTATATTTATTAAAAAATCATTCAGAGATACTAAGTCATAAGGCCCTACTGCAAAAATGTCGTCTACATATCTCCACCAGACAATTAGTTTTAATTTTTGATTATTCACTATTTTGGCTTCAAAATGTTCCATTAAAATATTTGATAGAATTGGTGAGAGGCAAGAGCCCCATGGCAAGACCAAAATTCTGTTCATAAAAATCACTATTGAACTGAAAATATGTTTTTGTTATACATAATTTTAATAATTCTATTATTGTAGTCTTTCCAAAAAAGAGCGTTTCGATCATGCCTTATTTGGCGCCTTGATAGCAACACATGTCGTTAACAGAATATCAAAGAAGTTTGAAAATTCCATGGAAGTCTTAATAATGAAGGGATGCTGTGGAACCTCGTTATAGATGAATTCCCGCAAGAAATAAACAGTAGGGCATAACTATAAGTATAAGGGTATAACTATAACACCTGTCAAAAAACCCAGCACATATCCAGAGAGAACGAAGGGCTAACAATATTAGATTGAGGACCTGAACAGGGCAATAATCGATGCATTTGAATTGAGTTGCTCTCTTCAAGAACAACTAAGCAGCAAAGATACACTGTCAGAATTAAGAGATCCAACTCGGTTTTTTTTTAATAGAGTAAAACTTACGGATAATGACAGTGTGACATTCACTGAGAGTAACCCAAACAGGGGAGTCAACAGACATTCAAGAGTAAGCATACTAAGTTATAACCAATGATTTTTCTCAACTTTTTAATATAATATGCTGCACACATTTAAACTTCAATATTATAATCCCTTCTATCATTTTTAATTAGAGATTTCTGCCTTTTGATTATCAATCTCTCTTTAGCAGCTCTTTCCAGCCTTCTTCTGGCTCGTTCTTGACTTTCTGGACTAGGTTCAGGGTTCACTTCCAGTGCACTTCTAACTGCTTTTCTAATTTTTTCAAGACAATCTGCCAAGTTTAATTGTTGGGATCTTGTTAAGTCTGATTTGAATATTAAATAACCATCTCGTGTTAGTCTTGTTCCATACTACAATAAAATGTATAACTAATACCTTGTGTTAATTTTTACAGATCAAAATGCAAAAATATACTCACTGCTTCAGCCATTTTTTCTTTTTCTTCTTCGTTTAACCATGTCACTGATTTCAAATGAAATCTAATATCAACTTTCGTATTAACTTTGTTTACATTCTGACCTCCTGGGCCAGAACTTTTACTGTAAATAATGTTCAACTCTTCAATTGGAATATACCCAGTAAATCCGTTTGTGTTATCAGGAATCTACAATTTATAAGGTTTTAAGTGTTGCACCTTATTTTTAAAGTTATTAATATAAATATAATCCAAAGAAATACCTTGGGTGTTGTTATCTTTAAAGTACTATTGGGATACAATTTTCTAAGCGATATATCACTATTATATGAAACTATTGGTCTAATTATGTTTGAATTAGTAGTTTGAATCTTTATGCATTTTATAATATTAATGCTGGTTCTTTTTAAAACGTTCATTTTCAATGTTTTTCAACTATAAATTGAGGTTAGGTTAGCACTTTTCATATTTCTTCTTCTATTTTAGGCTATTTCGTAAAATATACATAGTGAGGAATTTAGACAATGGAAAAGCTGAACCTACCAATCACGGATTTAGAAAGATCACTGATTAGATCGTCTTTTTATTTTTACCCCAAAGAATACGCAATAACTGATTCTTTGTTTTACACTATAATTAAAGAATAGGATTTCCACACATAAATAGACAAAAGTTTTCTGTACTCTTGTCGCCATCTATTTTTGTGTAGTTGAAGTAAGAGTAAATCGGATTGTTGATTAAAATTAGTAGTGTTACCCAAAAACCCCCTGCCCTACCTGCAATACACAATAATTGTCTTTCTTTTATAAATAAATTTACACGAATCGGCAACCTTGGTTGCGACGTATTTTATTTCGCTAAAAACAAGGTAGAAAGAATATTAACCGCGGTTTGATAGCAAACAATAACTAAAACCATTGTTAGACAATGCTAAAACTGACCTATAACCAAATAAAAAGGAGAATATTTGATAAATCCCATTTGACATTTACTAGATATACCGAATAGTAATAGTAATCTATTCGATGATATAATATACTATAAGTGCTTGGTGACATAATCCAAGTATGACAGACGTAATGGAAAACGGTTTTTTATACCGCACTAGCTATACACCACATTCAAACACTATTGACTAAAAAGGGTCCTAGTTGACGCCAGTAGTTTTTGCGAAGTTGAACTAAAAATTCATGAGCAAAATAGCGACAACTGGGGCCATCTAATTTTAGGTAAATGAATTAAAAATTTACCTTTATCCATGGTGTAATAGAGAAGATGTGTTACTGCTATGGAGGGTAGTTACTGCTAACGACCAAACAAAAAAAAATTTCCAAAACGCCGCCATATTGAAAACTCAGCCAATAAAAAAATAACGCACGAAATCAAACGCTTGACATATAACTGAATTTGAAACGAAATAAGAGACAAAATCTTTATTTATAAAAGACACACTTAATTTTCCAGTGTTCAGAGTTGACAATTTATTACAAAAATGAACGATTACAAGTAAGATTTGGTTGTGTAGGTTATAGTTATGACAGTCATTCAAAACATTAAACATATGATTGGCAATATGGCGTGCGCAGAACATGACGAAAATTAGTCTTCCGTGGGAGCACACCTTCTTTTCTATTACACCATTCCTTTATTGACGTTAACTATGAGTTTTTTTATTGACGTATTAGAAATGAATTTTTTTTACTAAAATCATGTTTTATTTTAACCTTTTAAATACCTTATCGTTACAATATGTACATTCGGCTATAAACAAAGAAAAATAATATATTATTGAAACTATACAATCTAACATAAAATACAACATAACAAACATTTCTCATTACTTAACCATCTGACGAATTTTTTAACAATCTGATACATTAACAATTTTGGTTAGTTCTAGTCTAAATTTTTAATCACAATTACTTTGAAAATCCATACAAAAGAGCAATAAAATTAGTGTGGCGGAAGAGCAGCCAACAAAATTCCAAAGAATGAGGGTAGATCATAAATTTTGCCAGATTTAATAAAAAAAATTTTAATTCCATAATAAACTTCCAAAGGTAGTGGCTTTAGAATGCTTTGAGGAATTTTTTTATTCGAATTTAAACAAAAATATGTACTAGCCTCTTGTGACTAAACATGTCAACTGAGTGACCACCGAACAGCCCCGACATGAATCCCATATACAACTACAAAATTAAACCTAAGATACTGTTCCAAGTCGTAGACCTTTTTTTATGCAGTACAACCAAGTGTAGGTAGTCGTCAATGATGCCAAGAAGATAATTTCTCAAGCCGAAATTTTGAACTAACAGTTTTTTATTTCTGACTATGAATTTATGTACACACAATACGTTATGGCACTTATTTTTTCTGGTTCACAACTAGTCAAATAAAAAATATTGTACCTACAAAGTAATTAACACCAGAAATTAAACTCCCTGGTGCTTCGTTTTTAGAAGAGAGTAATGAAACGACATAGTCCGGGAAAGTAAGGATATATATATATATATATACAGTGGAAAAGATTTCCACCAGGGATTTTACTTTTTTAAACGAAAGTATATGTAGTATAGACTACTTTCCTAGATTTGTGAGAAGATTCCGCTCGAGCTTACGATGCAGCCTGCAAGCATAGCTTGGAGCACGTGAAATGCCACAGTTTTTCGTCCATAACTTTTTTAGATTTTATTGTACAAAAAAATTGTAGGTAATTTTATACCCTATAATATGACGTTATGCAATACAAGGTGTCCATCTATAAATTGACACATTTTAACAACTCATAACTCGAGAATAGAAAAAGATATCGACATGCGGTTTTCACTAAACTTCCTAAATTTACTTCTAGTTTCTGTTGACGTTGTTGCCGCATTTAATTTTTTTCTGGAAATTGACGAAAAAAAATTAAGGTTTTTGAATCAAAATTGTGATCTTAAATTAAATAGGACACCCTGTAATTCTTTGAAAAGACCATTTCTTATTCTATCCAAAAATGTATACATTGTTGGCATTCACCCACGTTCTTAGGGAATAATTTACTTTTTCATGAAACCACTTCCAAATCTAAAGGACCACATTCTAACAACTTAAAACTATAGAATGAGACAGGTTTTACTGAAATTCTTAAAAATGTTTTAATTTGTATCTAACGTGGTTGCCAAGTCTCAAACAACTGAAAGTTTCTTTAAAAATTTAATTTTTCAAATTCATATTGAGGGCTTCTGGCGAACAAAACTTCTATTTCTAATAATTATTTGCAAACCTTCATCCATAAATTATCATTTGAAGGATTATCGTAAGCATTTTCAGTACACATTTTCTATTTAATGTTCTCATTTTTGTAAATTGACTTACCCAGCTGAGCATAGAATATGAATGACTTAATAAATGATATTAATTTATCAAGGGTGCTGTGTAACGCAAATCGAGTTGACAGAAGTGTCAGATTAGCAATACTTTTAGTGAAAGAGAAAGCTGGTACTAAAAAAAATGTTTACCAAAACCGAAAAAGCCCGGTGCGTTTCAGTGTTTAATGAAAGTAAATCAATTACGCATACACAAAGAAGATTTTTGAAAAAAAATCCGCCTACTAGAAATTCTATTATAAGCTGGGTAAGTCAGTTTACAGAAACAGGAACATTGGAGAGAAAAGAAAGACACATTCAAAACGCTCAAGATATTCTTTTAAATGATGTTTTACAGTTAAGAGAGATTTTAGAAAGAAAAAATAATAAAATGTCTATTAGAAAAATCGCTCAACCCTTACATATGTCAAAGAGTAAGGTGCATAAGCTTAAGATAATCAAGTTTAAAGCATATAAGATTCAGACTTTCCAAAAAATTGAGAATCATGCAATCGAAAAGAGATTGTTTATGTGTGAGACGTTATTAGATTTGTTTAGAAATCAACCGAACGTAGATTTAATGTTGTGTTGATGAAAATCCTAGAGCATTCAACGAGTTTGGAAGAGATTCCCCCAAGGTAAATGTGTGGTGTCTCCAAAACAAAAATTTATGGACCATTTTTTTTCCATAAGCAAACAGTAAATGGGAACAATTATACGGATATGCTAGAACTCTTTTTCTATCCTCAACTACAACAAGAAGGTATACTACATGATGTACATTTCCAGCAAGATGGTGCTACACCGCATTACTCTTTAATAGCGAGGAATTCTTTGAATATAACCTTTGGAGACAAGTGGATAGGTCGAGCTGGTCTTATTGAATGGGCTCCCTATTCTCCAGACTTGACTGTACCGGATTTTTTTGTATGGGGGTACATTAAGGACAGATGCTACGATCCAACACCTTCAAATTTAGCAGAACTGAGGAATAACATAATCAATGTGTTTAATGTAATTACTCCAGAAATGCTCCAAAATGCATTTACACATTTTTTATTGCGCTTACATACATGTATTGAACAAAATGGAGGTCATATTCAACAATTACTTTATTAATGTATGTTTTGTTTTTTATTTTCAAGTAAAACCTGTTTTCAATACCTTGTCTCATTCTATAGTTTTAAGTTGTTAGAATGTGGTCCTTTAGATTTGGAAGTGGTTTCATGAAAAAGTAAATTATTCCCTAAAAACGTGGGTGAATGCCAACAATGTATACATTTTTGGATAGAAGAAGAAAGAGTCTTTTCAAAGGTTTTAAGAATTACAGGGTGTCCTATTTAATCTAAGATCACAATTTTGGTTCAAAAACCTTAATTTTTTTTCGTCAATTTCCAAAAAAAATTACATGCGGCAACAATGTCAACAGAAACTAGAAGTAAATTTAGGAAGTTCAGTGAAAACCACATGTCGATATCTTTTTCCGTTCTCGAGTTATAAGTTGTTAAAATGTGTCAATTTATAGATGGACTCCTTGTATTAAAAAAAATCATTTTTCAGCCCTTAATTTTCGAAAAATTGAAAAAAAATTCGCAAAATGGTTTTTTAAGCGACAAACATAATTAGAATAACAATAACGACTTTCTAATACATGAAAATATAGTAGTCTGGAACCTGAAAACGTTGATGTTTTAAGATTTCGAAATTTTTTTTTCGGTCCGAGATGGGAAACTCAGTCGAACATGACCTTCGTTTAAAAAAGTAAAATCTCTGGTGGAAATCTTTTTCGTTTCACCACAACTTTCGGACTAACTTCCCCGAACTAACAGTACAGATTGGAAAAATACTGCTTCTAATAATTGTGAAATAATAATCCGGTTTTAGTGTAGGATACTGTGCTTTTCAAATTTTACAGCAAATGTTACCGTTATCTCTGAAAATTAATGCCGTAGCATTTGTGTCGTGAAAGTTAAAAGATGTGATACTAAATTATTTATTATTTTTGAAGAGGACCAGACAATGGTTAAAACCTCCAAATGATTGTGTAAATAAAATGGGGTTGTGCAAAAATCCTATAATTGTACATAGGCTGGAAGGAGAACTTTTTTTGGTAATGGGTGTTTAGAAAAGACTGTTGCAAATAGAAAATCAATCAATGAAATAAACTGATTTTAAGAAAGGAGAAATACGAAAGAAGTATTTTTGTAAATTGTAATTATTTTGAAAGCGAATCACAGGAAATCAATATAGAAAAGAAAAAAGAGCAGGCGATAAGCGACCAAATAAAAATTTATTGAATATTTAGACAATTTTTGGACTAATGATAAAGCATTGATGGATTTAATATTAAGGAACTTGATTTTAAAATAAAAGAATAACAATAAATAATGGAGTTCTAAAGTGTTCAAAATGTTTCCGTGGAATAATGTTCCTTCTATATGAATAAATTATTCTTTATTCTCTCCTCAGAAAAAGAGTAGAAGTAAGGGGGCACAATAGATCTTCTAGGTCTCAGTGAATATCACACCAAAAAACACACATACACATGCCATACCTAACTTTAATATAAGTCGATGAATCAAAGTGGTTTTGCACATGTTGGCCAACAGTCAAAAAGTCATATTATGCCAAACTAATACCTAAACCCTAAAAAGCATCAACTGGGAAAGCCGTTTTTTTGCTTATAACAGCTGATTTTGTGATAAAATATGCAGACACCAAATAATTATTAATTGTTTGAGCCAGTCCACAAAAAATCAACTTTATCTGATAAATCTTACATATCTGAGACATGACAAATGTAAAACGCATTATTTTTAAAAAATTTTAATTTGTCGCAAGTCAAGTGTTGCTCAAATTGGTCCAATTTAGGTTTTACAGGGTGGTCCTTGAGTAATTATACATAGAAGTACAATACAATCTTCACTTCAAAATATTGCGATTTAAATCAACTAGCCTTGATAAAATGTTGATATTAAGAGAGATACAGGGTGTTAAACATTTTAATTTTCGTATTTTACAATAACTTAAATTATTATATTCATGTATTAAAAGTATCATACATATTTTCTATGTTAATTGCTACTATACCCTAATACTGATCATCTTAATACAAAAAAAATAATTATCGTATACACAACATTTTTCGAACTTAATTTCATTAAATAATAATAATGTGGTTAATCACTAAAACCGTTAAGATTTGGGGATACTAACAGATATACCTTTTTTTGTTGTAATGATGTGACTTCAATTATTTTTTACCAAAGTAGCGCTAATGTAAAAGGCAAAAAAGTTTTGCATACATTTATGCCGCATACATGGTCTATGTGGCGCCCTCTACAAAATACATCGGAATGGGTACAGAATTATGATTTCTGATATCAAAAAAAACCCCAATCTCAAATTTTCGTGCATATACGTCAAAAAGCGTTGAAGTTATTGTAAAAAACGAAAATTAAAATTTCATGTTCAACACCCTGTATCTCTTAATATCAACATTTTATTAAGGCTAGTTGGTTTAAATCGCAATATTTTGAAGTGAATATTGTACTGTACTTTTATGTACAATTACTTAAGCACTCCCTGTATATTTCTTATATAATCTAAAGATAACAGCCGACAGTGACATTTGCGTTGAGCATTAAAAAGCAAAATACCTCATTATTCAAGTACAATATATAATAATAGTTTTTCTTGGTATGTTGTTTGCACTGTCCTTATAATGAACTTTTTCATTCAATTCTTTGGATTTAATCACGAATAAATAAATTAACTATTATGATGAAAGTGAATTTCGAGGCTCAATTACTGTATGGATCTTCGATTACATAAATCTACAACCAATTCAAAATTAATATGGCAATCAAAATGTAATTTTGTTCAAAATAATATAGAGATTTTCAATCTGTTTTACAATTTGGTTAAAGTATTATACACAGTGAGTTTTTCAGTAGACAGCAAATTTCGTATATTATATAACATAACCTTCTTAGATTTGGACGAATTTTGGTTAGAAGTTTTATTTTATCCAAATATAAGGGGGTCGATTGCAACTATTGGTCGATGATGCATAAGAACCTTGTTTGTAAACTAGGAGGAGCATTTCATGAAATATCAATCACAAAAGCGTAAAAAAGGTGTAACGAACAAAAATTTAAGTAATAATATTTTCAAAACTGACAAATAATGTCGTTGTCAGTTGTATTGTATTAAGAGCTGTGTGAACCTGGCGGCAATTTGACCAATCACTGGGCTGAAGAAACGCCAACTTAAATTCAAATCGCTCCTCTTAGTTTAAAACAAAGGTATAGGATTTTTACGATAAAAAGACGATGATGTCATTTTTAGTTATTTTCCTGCTTAACAGAATAAATATTAATTTAACAACCGTAAATACAATGTATCCTCAACAGCCAGGGCAATTTACAGCTAACGGGTTGGCAAAAGTTCAAGACGTTGTCAGATCAAGTGGTAAAATTCCCCAGTTTTTTTCACGTTTATTGAAATTCGATCATCGTATAATATTTAAACTTTTTGGTGCTTTTAAATTCATTGTTTCTTTAAGAATAAAGAAACAGTTATTTTCATAACTAATTATTTAGGCAAAACTGCAGTGTGTAGTTAATAAAATGCCAAAGCAGCTGAACATTAAATGTCAAGAGATTTTGAACGAGAATGCCAAAATGGGGGCCCGCTTCTCCCGCTCACTGCTGTAAGATACTTAAGTAAACAGTATTCGTATATTTGTATTCATCATTATAAAGAGCTGTCAATCTAACATCAGATTGACTTTTCTAGTTTTCGTGAAGTAAAAAAAAACTACAGCTTGGCAACATTACAATATTTTGTTTTGCAACGTAATCGCCTTTTTGTCGTGAATAAACTATATAGTCATCCTGTATATGTAGAAAATTGAACTTGTATAAAACTTTTCGTTCAAAATGGAGTCTACTAATATTGCTTGGTAAAAATATATTAAAACAGAGGCGTAGAACAGGGAGCAAATTCAATTTCTTTTCATTCCATTTCTCTGGTAACTAATATTAGCATAAAGAACAGATTAAAATCCCTGAAATAAAAAGAGCATCCATACAAATTATTTTAAATTGCTATAACGGATATTTTGATCTTTTCGCGTTTTGTACCACTAGAAATTTAAATAAAAAATATCATTTTACACTTACACCAGTTGCAGTCTCTCTTTCTCTTGGCGTCTCCCCGTCACTGACGACATTTTCACAATCGATTTAATACTATCTTACGTCATCAAACAGTTATTTATACGTAGAAAAATTCGTGACCACGACCATAGGAGTGTAAAAAAATTTGAATAAACATAGTCGCACTTTCAGTTATTTTGGTTGGTCTTTGGTGTATTGCACCGATTTTTAATTTTTTTACTAGTTGAACACATTTTTTTAGATACACATAACGTGTTAACAAGTATTATTTCGGTAAAAGTCTGAGAACGGTTGAATAACAATTGTCTGATATTTCCAAAGAATAAATAATAATATGTGCAAAGAAAAAGAGAAAATTGCTTTTATATAGAAAATTTTTTAACCGAAACGTCATCCCAGGTAAAAAAAAATAAAAGAAATGTCAGGGAATAGAGAATTATAGCGAGCTCTGCAATATTACAGAAATTGAAATTAAATAAAGCTTCTGTAAGGTAAAATTTTAAAATAATTCATATTAAAATAGAAATCAATTGATAAAAATATAAACTAAGATTTGTTATTAAAAAAATTGATAAAATATATTTACCTTGTTAAAACGAGTTTTAAGTGGCTAAAAGAAAAGAAAGATTGCAATAACAGTAAAAATGGATTCATGCAACCTCAACTAAACTAAAACTAATTCAAGATTAAATTTGAACTAAGAATAGCCAGCTGTTCATGCAACATAAATTAGGAAATTAATAAATCAACCGGACATGCGCAGTATTTTCAATCACTTGTCAAATCTTCCAATACTAATCGAGATGTCAGATGAAGATAAATATTAAAAGGAAACCAACTCTTTTACGAAAAATATTGTTATAAACTATAGCAATATAAATATTGTTATAAACTATAGCAATATTTTCAAACATGTAATACAAGTTCATGTAAACAATAACTTAACACAAATCACTATTAGGTGACCTGTGGTCAAGTTTTGACGCATGCGTTGTGTTGAATTCATGGAAGAAATTAATTTCTTAGTTGAAAGTTGGCCAGATTTCTTAAGGTGGATTCATGCAAGAAGAAATTAAAACTAAGATTAATTTAAAACTAAAACTAAGAAGATAAAACCATGTTATTTTTCAATTTAAATCTTAATTTCTTAGTTTCTTGCATGAACATCTACATGCTCATGCAAGAAACTATAAAATTGAGAATAAAATTAAAAAATAACATGGTTTTATCTTCTTAGTTTTAATTTTAAATTAATCTTAGTTTGAATTTCTGCTTGCATGAATCCACCTTTAGTTTTAATTTAAATTTTAATTTCTTAGTTTCTTGCATGAACATCTACATTACATTACATTTTCATAGTTTTAGTTTTAAATTAATCTAAGTTTTAATTTTTGCTTGCATGAATCCACCTTTAATCTTTTTTCCAAAGAGAATTTTTTACAGCAAATGTAAAGTCTTTCTAATGTCAGTGTGATGACCATAAAATAAAGCAATGTTGTCAGATATATTTTCTAAAATTGTTGGGCTCACTATACAAATGTTTCTCATTACTTCAGTAAACTGTTAGCTCGTGATGTTCTCAGAAAGCTAGTTTGGAAATATTTTAAAAAAATAAATAATATAAATTTATTAGTAAGCATTAAAAAAAGTCGCTCGAAACTGCTGTAAAAAGAGAAATTAATTAAAACAACTTTTTGTATACTATATTGAAGAAAATTTTATATAATATATTATATATTGCTCATTCAGGGGCCTGTGTGAATTTTGTTTCAAAGAAATATTTGAAATAATAGTAGTATCAGTAGTATCTAGTATCTATTTCTTGGTCGAGTGAGTTTAGTGAATTGATATCAATATAATATTTATTTGTTCGTAGACGTTAGGGTGAGTTTCATGAATATAATTTATTTGTAACTGATTAGAATGGCATTTTGGAGCCCATTTGAAATGACAGTTCAAGATGATGCGCGAGAATCTAATAATTTGGCGCCACAAACAAATGCAAATGACTTAGCAATAAATGATAAAGATGATAGGGCCGAATTTAAAAACAAAGATTTACATGTTCAGTGTCAACGCGTTGTTTTAAATATGTACGCGTGTTTGAATTTCTGATAATGCGGTTATCGCGAGAATTCACGAATTGACGAAAATCGGGTTTACTAAATGAGCATTATTTACAATAAATTGTATTACAAATTTGATGCAGGTTAATTTTAATCCACTATATTAATTTGAATTACATTATTTCACAATATTCGAATTTATAAGAAAATTTTATGCATGCCATTGGGTGGCGTTTTTCTTCAAATGGATTAAAAATATGGGTCATCACATTAACATTAATAAGACATACCTTATGTGTTTGTAGCCATCGACAAAAATAGACAAGTTTAGACTGACCAAAAAATAAAGAAATAGTCTATTAATTAAAGTAAGAACTTGTCTGGAATTTCAAGAGGTGAATAAGGGCAACAATTTCTTATTATGAAGAAGTTTTGGGCGCCAATTTTCAACCATAAATGATTTTTTGGGTGTTCAAAGCCAAAAATTCAAGTAGAAATGACTAAAAAATAATGATTTTTCCACTAATTCAAGCCAAAATTCAACGGTACTTTCAAAATACTATCGTCATAGCAAATTTTGGTATTTCAAATGATGAGCTTGAGAAATTTTTGCAGTTTCTAACAAAAAAATTAGCGGGCAAGTTTGAAATGATCAAAATATTTTCTACTCATTCAGATCACCATAAATGTTCGAAAGTGATATCAAGCTTTTTTTCACAGCAAATGTACCTCATGTATTTGTAGCCATCGACAAAAATAGACAAGCTTAGACTGACAAAAAAAAACAAAGAAATAGTCTATTAATTGAAGTAAAAACTTGTCTGGAATTTCAATAGGTGAATAAGGCAGCAATTTTTTATTATGAAGAAGTTGAGGGCGCCAATTTTCACCCATACATTATTTTTTGGGTGCTCAAAGACAAAAATTCAAGTAGAAATGACTAAAAAATGATGATTTTTCCACTAATTCAAACTAAAACTCAACAGTACTTTCAAAATACTATCGTCATAGCAAATTTTGGTATTTTAAATGATGAGCTTGAGAAATTTTTGCAGTTTCTAACAAAAAAATTAGCAGGCAAGTTTGAAATGATCAAAATATTCAGATCACCATAAATGTCCGAAAGTGATATCTGCATCTGCGATGTCAAGCTCGTATAAACTGTAAGCAAAAACAAAATACTTATACATATTATACTGTAGGTGAAAAATTTTTAAATATTAATTTAGTGAAAAATGTAATTCTTGATAAAAAGTATTGCTTATTCTGAAACCCCTTAAAATGAAATAAAATTCAAGTTTTTCAAAACTCGTCTCATTTTATGGCCAGTTTTATGAAAACTTGGAGTCTAACTTTTTGACATTTCTTCACATTTTGGCTAATATCTCGGGAACCTTAAGGTTTGCAAGGTTCTAGTCTACGCCATTCGATTCAAAAT
>CAJUYI010000234.1:199495-218973 GCA_910591695.1 Galerucella pusilla | reverse complement strand
GTAAGTTTAAGATATTTTAATATTAACGAATAAATAACATGCTTCTCCTAAACTATACACCTCAGTCTTGCCAAACATATAATACAATCTTCCAAGAAAAGCGCAAGTGGCTGTAGAATCAAAGACGTATTAAAAAAGAAGAAGAAATCTGACCGTTACTATTACAGAGCTCACATTTTATCCCAGATCGTTATCGATTACGTTCTCCAACTCTTACCGTTCATGCTTCATTACGTCTCGTTGATGATTTTTAAAAGAAATTCTATAAAAAAATAAAAAAACAACAGAAGTATCGCCGCGAATCAGGATATCATGGCGCTTATCAATAGATACAGCACCATGGCGACTAGTGGAGCGACGTACCAAAAAAATTTGTTATAAAATCTGTTGCACATGGCGTCGTATTGTTTCTTCACAGTAGCCAAATCGTGACGCAGACCGATTTTATCTTCGCTAATTTGAGCGTAACGTTCTTTCAACAACACCAGCTCCTCTTCGACTTGAGCTAATTGCTCCAAACTTACGGACGGTTTCAAGAGATTCGGTTCCGTAGGATTTTCCATTTTTTCTTTCACTTCTTCGTTGGTTACTTTTAATTGTTCTAAGGCGGATTCTAATTCCAAATTTACAGCGGCTAATTTATCCTAAAAAAAATATATAAAAATGAATAAAAATAAGTGGCAACAAAAGGATTAAAAGAATAATTCACCCTGTGTTGTTGATTTTCGTTGGAACTTTCTTTCCATTTTTGTCTAAGTAAAACCACTTCTTGTTTGAGTACTTCGTTTTCTTCTGTTCGATCTTTCGATACGTTCTTTTCTTCGGTCAAAGCTTTATCGAGTTCTTCGATTTTATTTCGGTGTGTGTTCGCTAACGATTCCAATGTGTCTATTTTTCGTTTTAATTCGCTTTGTGCGGCATGGAATTGATATTTGAGAGTTTTCGAATCGACTGTATCTGATCTTTGGGTGGATTCTTCGGAATCATCTGGAAGGTCAGTTTTGTCCTGAAAAAAAAAATAAATAAAAAGAAGATCCAAAGTGTATGAAGAATAAAATGCAATTTTGGCGATTTAGGCCAGACGATATGGATGGGATAACAACTACAAGTATTCAGCAATACGGCTGATTTTTTTTTCATAACTACCTTAAATTATTATTTTTTCTCTTATTTTTTGGGAATCAAACCACAATAATGTTTTTTATTTCGACGTTTCGGTAGCGTTCCAGCTACCTTTGTCAATATTAACTAATAATAAAATAATTTTTGGTCCCTATCTGATACAAAGAAAAAAATATGACAACTCTGGTTGTCATATTTTATTGTTAGTTAATCTTGACAAAAGTTTCTGGAACGCTACCGAAACGTCGAAATAAAAAACATTATTGTGGTTTGATTCCCAAAAAATAAGAGAAAAAATAATAAATAATGCCACAAGGAACTTACAGAAGATACCTTAAAGTATGTAGATTAATATAAAACAAAGTTTGCCAGTGTATCGAATTCCCAAATTAGGGAAAAAAATCAAAAAACGAAATTTTTTGCGCTGGGTGGAAGGTAGGGGAAAATTGAAAATTCCACCGTGTAGGAGAAGTGTTTTGCAACAAAAAAGGTTACCTGCCTTTCTTTCGTCCGAGCAATGGTTTGTCCGGAAAAAATTCGGTAAACTAACTATGTGTTCCGCATCCGCGGGACTCTATTTTCTGAAGCGCGGCGAAGTACTTTATAAACTATTGTACAGTTATAATGTAGATATAAATAATTGTAATAGGGCATTTTGAATAGGGAAGTGTCAGCTTTAAGATGGCATTTTTTTGTCAAAGCACATAATCATTTTTAGCAAATTACTCATATATAATAAAAATATTATATTATACTTAATCAAAAACCAAGTATCACAATAAAAAATATATTTTACAGTGTGGAAACCACTTATGGAATAAAATTCTTCATGTCATTATTTTAGAAAATTATAAAAAATGCCGAGACACGTCAACTTTTGAATTGAGTTATGCGTTATGTAAATATAAATTTAAATGTACAGGGTGATTCACGCAAGTATGCCATAGTCGGTGTTTTTTTTTAATGAAACACCCTGTATATTTGCATATTTTTGAAATCCTCTTAATGAACCGATTCCAACAAACTAAATAATGTATGGTCAACTATGAATTATACAGGGTGAAATTTTAAAATTAATAATTACACTTGAAATATTAGTAGTACCTACTTTTTTAAATTAGCTAAATATGGATTTATCAAAAATCTAAACTAACTAATTATTAGACGTATTTGTATGTTAAACAAAACCTGCTACGCCTATGAATTTCATCATAAATACTTAAAAATTGCCTAAAAACGCCAATAATTAGACAAAATCAGTAAATAATGTGGATTGTTTTAAATCGGTAAATAATGTGGATTGTTTTCTATTCTTTCAGTTGTTGATGTGTTGACAGTTTATACTGAAAAAGTAAAATATTTGTCAAACACTCTTTCCTTGTCGACATAACGATGAAATATTTAACTGAGACTCACCGAATTGAGATTTTAATGATGATCGGGTACGAGGATAACTGCAGAAGTCAAGTTGAAGTGGCAAACTTATTTAATCACAGGTATCCCGAATTGCCTAATATTTCACAAAATACTGTGTCTAAAATTCATGCACAATTCAGTGAACTTGGACATGTCAAACCATTGAAAAGAAAACCACACTTCGTTGAAGATGATGTGAAAGTGGATATTTTGTTAAGTGTCGAAGAGAATCCAATTTCAAGTACACGTCAAATTGACAGTGAAAATGTTAGTCATAAAGAAAAACTTCATCCCTACTAATTAACTTTTGTGCAGGAGTTAACAGAAGAAGATCCAGATCGTAGAATGGATTTATGCGAAAGATTGATGAATAAGCTGAACAGAAATGAGATAGCTCTTGGTACCATTCTTTTTTCTGACAAATCAACATTCACATTGAATGGAGAGGTAAACCGACAGAACTGTAGATATTGGTCAGCAGAGAATCCTAATTGGATGCTTGAGACACATATTATTGGTCCTATATAGATGGAAATTTGACAGCTGAAAAATATTGAAATATGCTTAGAAATGAAGTTATTCCTGCGTTGGAAAACTTATATCCCAACGCAATAGATCCTAGCTTACCGTATGAAAATGTTTGGTTCCAGCAAGACGGGGCAACACCCCATTATGCTTTAATGGTAAGAACTTATTTAGATAAAATATTCCCCAATAAATGGATTGGACGAAGAGGTACTATTGAGTGGCCAGCTAGATCGCCAGACCTTACGCCGTTAGATTTTTTTCTGTGGGGTTATCTCAAGAACAAAGTATATGCAACACAACCAACTAGCATTGTAGACCTCAAAGACAGGATAACTACAGAAATACCGAATATTTCACCTCAAACTTTAAACAAAGTTAAAGAGGAGTTCTATAGGTGACTGTGCTATTGCCAACAACTAGGTGGAGGAACATTTTGAGCATTTATTTTAATGTATTAAAATCAAATACATCAGGTATTTCATGTATGTGTTTAATAACTGTAAAAATGAAAATTTCACCCTGTATAATTCATAATTGACCATACAGTATTTAGTTTGTTGGAATCAGTTCATTAAGAGGATTTCAAAAATATGCAAATATACAGGGTGTTTCATAAAAAAAACACCCACTATGGCATAATTGCGTGAATCACCCTGTACATTTACGTTTACATAACGCACAACTCAATTCAAAAGTTGACGTGTCTCGGCATTTTTTATAATTTTCTAAAACAATGACATAGTATATTATTAAACGAGCAATTTATGATAGCCATAATTCACGATGGGTGACGTTTGCGTCACGAGCCGCAGGCGAGGGGCGCAAGTCACCCAAGTGAATTATGGCCATAAATTGCGAGTAGAATACTATACTTTGTCCATGACACTTAGTTTATTTATTAATAAATAAAAGTCAGTAGCGATATGGCATATTACTAACCTCAAAATGTTGTGGCAGCTACTTCAAATAATTTGACATATATAGAGATGGGCGATACTGTAGAAAGTATCAATACAACGTACCGTTATAAATAGATTGTTTTGAAATACTTAATATTAGAAAATATCGTTATGAAAAGTATCAATACTAAAAATTACATTATTTTATAGATACGATATAATCAGAAACAAATTTCCTGAACAAAATACACAGATTTAATAGCTTATTTCATATTGTACCCCCATCTCTAGTCGGGAATTATGAACCATAATACACTACAGTGTATTATGAACCATAATTCACGACAGTTGATATATGGGTACCATATACCTTTAGTTAGAAGGTAAAATATTGAATTATTATTAGGTGGTCGTGGACAAAGAATTTTATTCCATAAGTGGTTTCCACACTGTATATCAATTACTGTAACCTTAATAAAACTAAAGTAATTTTAATGAGGTTTGCGTGAAAAATTGAAAAAAAAATTCTGATTAAATATTTACATTTTATTTCCGCGATTCAGAAAGTAGGTCTTCCGCCGTGCAGCAGAGTCGCGCGGATGCGGAACACATACTTAGTTTACCGAATTTTTTCCAGACAAACAATTGATCGAACGAAAAGAACTGTAAGGTACTTATGAAAAAAAATCAGCCGTATTGCTAATTACTTGTACTTTTGGTCTAAAATGACCCATACCGACTGGCCTAATTGACCGTTATTTTTTTCATGCAACAAGACAAATTTTAAAATGCAACAAAAAGAGGAATGGAGTATCTGTTAAGTGGAGAAAAAATCACCATATCACACTACTTACCTGGTTAAATTCCGAATCTTCGGGTATTTTAAAAGTAACTCTTTTAACCTCTTCATTTTGTTCGTTCCTCAAATCATTGGAATTTTTTTCATCTGCATCTGGTTCTAGCCCAACTTTTTCAGATTCGTACTTTTCTTCGACAGGTCCAACCTAAATATATACATTTAATGCCATTTATGTATGGAATTTGGAAAATATTAGTAGCAATAAAAAAAACGGGGAATTCAAAAAAAAATATAACAAACAAAAAGAAATTTAAAAGAAAAAAACTTACAGTTAGGCTTATATGGCTGCTTAATCCATTCGATTGATTCATAAGAGATTCGCTATCTTCATTTTCGCTGAGCATATCTTCTTTACATTTCATATCATCTTCATTATAAATATCTAGTTGCTGAAAATTAAAAGAAAAAATGAGGATTTCACTTTTCCAAATTAATGTTTTTGCATAAAACAATTCAAATATGGACAAAAATTTGGTTCGGCTCATGTTAAAAAGCTTCCTGTCTCAACTTATATCTCAAGGAGGTTAGGAATGAGGCTGTAATCCTGAAGAATATTGGAGAAGTCAATCAGGAGTGGATAGAAAGGATAAAGAAGGGTTTGAGGGAGATAAAAGGAAAGTGGGTGGATAGACTTAGAGTCTCAAGGAACAGGGAGGTGGTTATAGAGACAAAGAAAGGGGTTGAGGTCAAGGAAATTCTGAGGGATGTGGAAAGGGTAACAGGAGCTAGGGCGGTGGAAGCTGGAAGGGGAACAAAAACCATCAAGATGGTGGGGATAAACCCGCGGATTGAAGATGAAGTGGTGAGAAAGAAAATAGAGGAATTGATTGGGGAAGGGACAAGAGTGATGAAAGTGGTGAGTGAAGAGCTACCAGGTAGCGGAGTGTAATGCCAAGAGAGTGGTGAATATAAGGGAGTGCTGGCTATGTAGGAGCGTGGAGCACATGGTCAGAGACTGTCGGCAGGCCTTCCTTTGTAGGGTATGTGGGGAAAGAGGACACAAGCCAGGGGAGACAGAATGTAGTAGGGGACGGAAGGGAGTGGATGAAGACGGAGAGGGAAAACAAAATGTAGAGGATGGATGGAGGGTGTTACAGATGAATTTAGTGGAGAGCATGATTAGGAAAGAGAAGGCATGTGAGTGGTAAGAGTGATAGAAGGAAGTAGATGACGGAGAGTGTGTGAGGGACCGCCACCCGCCTTGAAGTATGCTAGGGTAGTGATTCCGATTCCGAGGCGAGAGTAACGGCGAGCTTGAGGTGGGTTTGGTTGGTAGGCATTCTCTTGGGGAATAGTCCAACACTGTCTGAGTACTGGTTAGGACCCATTCGAACATGAGTTTCCCATCTCAGCCGAAAAAAAAAGTATATCTCATTTAGAAGAAAATTTGATGTACAACGTTCTTTTTGAAGCCAATTTGAGAGAGACAAATGAACTTTTTAACCCCGTTAGGCGAGGAGTTTCAATAAAATACAAAATATGTCTTCCATCAATTATCAAAGAATGTTTATGCTAAATTTGAAGTAGATTAGACCAAGGAATCACGTTGTCCCATACAAACTTTGAGCCCATTTTTCAATCCCTTAGGGGTAGAATTTCGGAAATTCCTTTCTTATCGGTTGCCTCTGGAATACGAAGAAAACACCCTCCAAGTATCAGGACCCTATGATCAGCGTTGATCCATCAGTCAGTCATTCAGGACACAGCTTTTTATATGTATAGAGATTTACCTTATCTGATACTAAAGATCCGAGATTCTGCATTCCAGTTAAGGCATTATTTTGTTGAAATGTCAATTGTAAGTCTAAGAGTTTAGCAGATTCAGTTTCTAATTTCATTTCTAAATCTTGAATACACTGTTCTAATCTGGTCCGTTGTTCATTAGCTTCTAATTGTTGTTCACCTAATTGTCTAGCTATTTCCTGAAAATAATGAGAAAAAAAAACAACGTAAATGCACAAATAATAAGGTTATGTGATAATTTTATTACCTCTAATTCGATCTGAGCATGAGCAAATTGTTCCTTTGCAAGTATAGCTTCCTGCTCGGCTGATATTCTCGTTCTCTCCTGTTCCATTGCCAAAGCCAATGCTTGCAATCTTTCTTCGTGCAGTTTTTCAAGTGTGGCTTTTGCTGATATTTGATAAGCTTCATTATCCTCCTTAAAGGACAGACAAATATTAATATATAACCTCAAATTAAACGAATAATATTAAAATTGTTACCTGCAGTCTTGTTAATTCTTCTCTAAATCTTTCTTCTCCCCAATTTTTATTGGCTCTTTGCAATTGAATTTCAAGCGCAGAGACTCTGGATAAAAGACGTTCCTCCCCGACGTACGCCTGCCAACTTTCTTCGGCAGACTTTTTTGTCTCATCCACCACATTTTGTAAAGCAGTTAGTTTGGTCTCGAGAAACTGCTCTCGTTGATTTGCCTCTTGGATAATTTGGTTTAAGCGGTAAAGATCGTCGAGTGGAACCATACCTGAAAAAATGTTATTTCATATTTTGATACATTTGAACTACTGTCATGTGGATGATGTAATTGTAATGACTATTTGAAAACTGTTTGTGTACGTTTCGCGTCCACTTACATGATTATGTCACTTTTTAATAAATTCAATCAACAAATACTAACTATGAGTACCTCCATCAGCTATAGGACTCGCCTTTGCTTCATTTCCGTCTGGCAAATACAACTTTATTGTAGCAATGATACAACCATGAGTGACTTTTCTGTTGTTTTCAATGACGTCCACGCCGAACTGCACTATATCACCAGAGCTTAGTTCATGGTGACCATTTTCTTGGGTTAAACGGCTATTATTTACGAATGTTCCATTGCTGCTTTTAGTGTCCTGAAAAAGAATTATTATAATCAAAATAGATAATGAAAATAATCATTCCCTGCACAATTTTATTTTGTTCATTTTTATTGTGTATTAAACCTAAATCTTTCAAATTAGGTACATCAACTTCTGTACAAAATTATAATTAACCTTGACGTGCTTTGATAATGATTATTCTGTGGAAATAAGATAGCTACTATTTCCGCTAAAAACGTTGAATTTCCATGTAAATTCACATATTACCGCAAACAAATATTAAAACATGATACAATACAAGGTGTGCACCATAAGTAAAGTTACTGAATTAATATCAAAAGTGTGAAAGTGATACTGGAAATGTAAATTAAGATAGTTGTAAAAATTTTAAAGTAATAAATAATCTTTTGTATCTAAGAAAAATGATAACAATTAGTATCATATTTAATTAATTCTGCTTCTTAAGGTGAAATGTAACACTTTGCCAAGTGATATTTGTTTTTATCTGTAAAAAATACTTGTTTTAATATATTGTACAGATAATTTTATAGGTGTACAGTGTAGGGTAAATCTTAATGAGAAAATGTATTGAAAAAAAAGTTATAGCTTTAAATTGAAAAGTGCTTACCTGTAGAAAAAACTTGCCATTCTCATACCAAAGCAATGCATGGTGTCTAGAAAGCACCTTACAATCAAAAATGGCATTTGTACCTGTGGGTTTAGCCCTCGCAACAGACCTACCTACTTTAACAGGTTGATCAAGGGTTAAGGTACGATCTTGAAATTGATGGGAATTGGGACGACAAGTCAGGATTGCTTTGGCTGCCATGCTTTCCATAATCACCACATCATCATTAACATTTGCAGGTGGGAAGGTAGCAACATTTTTCACCCAGTTATTGCTTACTACAACCATTGCCTAAAAATTATTATGGCAAATGAAAAATCATGTTTGGTATATTGAATATTGCAACAATAAATTGTAATATATTAAAGAAATAAAATTTGTTCAGTAAAATTTGTGAAAACAAAGAAAATTAAGCACTTGTCAAAAAAATTGTAACATGTTGTTTTATAAATTCATGTTAATTGATATAACATCAATAACTACTTACAACTGAATTGTTTGTATTGTTCTCAGGCATACTTAAAATGTCTGGAAATTACAGATAAGTTGCATTTTTGAAAAGAATATATAAAAATAGTTTCATGTCAACTGAACTACAATTGGAGAATGTTTAAAAACATTGCTGTAAATATTTATTATTAAACAATAGCTAGGTAATAATGAGAAAGTTTTATTGTGAGATACGTGGGAATTCTTACCTATATAGCGATGTTAGTTCCTAGAATCAGGTTTTTTCTTGAGTTTTTCATTTATAATAGATAAACGTCAAAATCGTGGGCGTGAATTTATGGATATAAATTTTATTAATTATAGAAATTAAAGTAAAAATTTTTCATATTACCATACAAAAAGTGCGGGTCTTGATTAAGTGTATATTAAAATTTGTTATATCATCTCAATAGTTGACTAATTTACATATTTTCCATGACTTAACAATGATGTAAGCAGTAGGGAAGTTATATTTTTATAGTTTTTCTGTAACAATTTGACATTTACTACAAAGAAATTGAAAGGTTTCATTACGACCTACTAAACTAATCAATTACTTATCAAGGATAGGCCTCCAGCTGGCTAGCAGCCAGCTTCTAATGTGTCAATACTGTCATATTAGACGAAATATTTTGAATACGAATTTAACTTCAAAAATAATTAAATTAATGTTATTCTCATCAACTAATGGTTTATTTATATCATGTAAATTGAATCAACCATATTTTTCTAACGAGATTTTAATTTAGTATTTTTTTAATTAGTGAGTCCAATGTTGTATGTTTAAAAAAATGAAATAGCTGCTGAAACGTTTCACAATTTCACATTATTTTACCTAATAATAAATTGAACGATTTTAAAATTTTCGGGAGCTTAGCTGTAAAATATGGCAGGCCAAATTATAAAGATTTTAAATACGAAGAAAAAAGAAGAGACATTTTTATATTTTTCAGTTTTAAAAATAATTTTATTGAAAATTTGGTGGTTGATAAGTTGAAATCAAAAAAAATATTTGAATACATCCACAATATGATAAATTGATAAGATAACTAAATAAATATTTGAAAATCTGATTCAAATCAATACATAATATTGGAATACCAACTAACTGTTAATAGTGTTGCAGTTTGTTGGCTTGGCAACATTGTGTTACTAGTAGGCCCTTTATACAAATTTCTAATTTCTATCATGTTTCTACCAATAAAAACATCATCAATAATCAATCACTAAATAATTTCGAAACGATGTAGTTGTGATACCCACTTTAATTTTTTTATTTTTTTCACAAGATTTGTATTAGAATGTAAAAATTAAAATTAAACAACATGCATTATTCTAATTTACATCAAGATTCGGGTGAAGAATATTGGAGCAAAAATGATAACTTATCTGATAATACAGGCGCTAAACCAAAATTTAAGTTTCCTGCACCCCCACGGATCTCAAAAAGTGCAAATAATACTTTATGTTCATCGAATTCCGATAGTTCAAAATCAAGTACTAACAGTTTATATTGTAATAGAAGTTTTAATCTAACAAAGAAAAAACAAAAGTTCAAAACAAAGAGATTACCCCCTTTAGGAATCTACTGGGACATTGAAAATTGTCACGTACCTAAAAATAAAAGTGCAACAGCCGTAGTACAGAGGATAAGAGAAGTATTTCTAGAAAATTACAGAGAGTCCGAATTTATAGTTGTCTGTGATGTTAAAAAAGAAAGTCCTCAAATTATTCAAGAACTTCATGATGCACAAGTAGTTACCCCATATATATGTTATTTCCTTCTTAATTTGTGATTATTTATCTTTTCAGTTAATGTTATTACATGTTTCGGCAACCTCAAAGAATGCAGCCGATGATAAATTAAGACAGGCATTAAGGCGTTTTGGGGAGTTGCATTCTCCACCATCAGCTGTAGTTTTAATTTCTGGTGATATAAATTTTGCAGCTGATCTTTCTGATCTCAGATATAAAAGGAAAATCAGGGTAGTGTTAGTACATAATATCAATGTAGCAGATGCCTTAATATTATGTGCTAATGAACATCATTCATTTAGTGAATTGATGAAGGATTTGCCAACAAATGCACCAAAGGTTAGATTATATTCCTTTTTGTATGTATTTAAGGTACATTTATTTATTTTTCAGTCTTTACCTATACAAAATGAACCTCTTTATTTAGATATAACTAATCTTCCAAAAAATGTTGAAGTAATGAAGATAAAAAATAGACTTCGTATTGTGACTGAAAATTGTGGTGGAAAAGTACATAAAATTAAAATTACAGAAGGGACAGCAACCATAAAATATAATAGTTTGGATGATGCAATCAGGTTTGGTAATTTTAATTATGTTTAATTAAATAATTAATATTCCTTCCTTACATATCACATAGAAATTCAAATTGAAACAATAGAAAAAATTATATCTACCTTATTTGGTACTAAAGATCCAAGTTTCTGAATTCCAGATAAAGTTGAAGTATTATTTTCTTGATATTTCAATTGCAAATTAAAATATTTAGCCCATTCAGTATCTAATTTCATTTCTTATTCTTTTTATTATTTGTTGCCTTTATTCACCTAAAAATGAGAAAATTCAAAATAATTTTCATTTAACTGCCTTTTGACACTTTATAACTCATAATCAAAGTGCCTAAAAAGTAAGTTAACACAAAACATTTGAATACTTGGGTTAAACATCTATAAATTGAATATTTATGCACCAATTATGAGACAATCGGAATATTAACTTTGTTTCAAACAATATTTTAAACTTAATTTCATACCTTAAACTGCTTGTGGAAACTGAAAAATTCACTATTATTTTCACACAAAACAAATATAATATATATTTTCCACAAAAATATTAAAAAAAGCAAAACTTATTTCAAATCTAATAAATGTGAATATATAAATACTGGTTTAACTCAAATGTTATTAATAGTCAACAAACTGATTTCAAAATGTGCATTCAGTGGCGGCACATAAAAGCCTTACAAATTTACAGAATTTATGAAGGTGACCCCATTTTGAAGACAAATCACATTACCTACTTGATCTTTAATATTTGTCCATCTTAGCTGGGTGTTTGTTATATTGTTCAGCATTACCTTGTTGGTCAAATAGTAGCTTGGTTTTACGATCTACTATCTCACATGTGTACAGTATATGTTTCACTGAATTGATTTCCTTACCACATAATCTGCATGAAAGGTCTCGTTTGTATAGTTTTAATTTATGGAGGTGCTCGTTCTCTGGTGCATAAAACCTGGTATAATTCAGTTGATTCCTGCAAAGTATTAGCATTTCAGTTCTTTGAAGCAATCACTAGTCTAGATATTTGGCTTGAAATTGCATTGAGTGTCACCTAATTGCCTGAGAAATGGATCTGATTTCATTATTTCTAAATGAGCTTTCTTTCTTCCATCAGACCAAGTATGTAACTTATCTCTGGTCATAGAGTCTGATAGAGAGTGATTTTGTAATCTACATGTTGGATGCTGGTCATATTTTGACAGTGGTTTTCATTTGCAAAGTTTTCAAGTATAATTTAATATTTAAAATGGTTGACCCTTTTATTTTTCCCATATTTTCAAGCTACTAGACTGGTGTGATCATATTCATATACTATGATTTTCAAAATGAAGTTTGTATACCTACTGTCTTGCAACTATTTTGGTAGCTCAATTTGTTTTAGGGTCAGGACAGTGATTATATTTATTTGATTTGAAATTGATTATATATACAGACATTTTATATTTGTATATACCCCACTTATTATTATTATGTTCCGCCTATGATGTTTCACAATTTATTTTGTTGGTTCTATTTCTTGATATGAACAGGTTACTTTTTTCATCAAGTTTTTTCTTACAAAAACCGTATAGCAATTTATTTGTCAAGGTATTCAATTCTTTTAAAACATCTTTTCTCTCATGACTATAATTATTTTATTTAAATGAAGTGATAAGTTTATTTAAAAAAATGGCCCATTTTAAACCCTATGATAAGGAATACAGGTATTTTTTTTTAATTTGCTGTTTGATAGAATTTTCAATTTTAATTTTCTTTGCATAGAGCACAAAGGAGAATTCAGGGTGAAGATGTTTTTGGTAGTAAAATAAAAGTGTCACCGGCCATTCGAAATTTTGCAGGTAAGATTTGATTTTTGTTTATAAATTTGAACAAATTGATAAATTTAAAAACATACAGGGTGCTTTCAAATGACACTTACAACGTTTGCATGTAAATACCTCTCGTAAAATTGGACAAAATGTTATAAGGATGAAGGGGTCCAGCACATTTACTTTTTGAAATACAGTTTTGAAAAATTGAATATTTAGTTCAATAACTTTAAAATGAATGAATAAATTGATTTGAAATTTGGCAGGTTGTTTTTAAATGTAAAAGGGTATATTTTGATGAAAAAATATTTTCAATTTTTGATCCAGTTGTGTACATTTGGAAGAATATGTTACCTTTCCCCTCCCATTTTTTACGCCACTGATATTTGAAGCAGTTTTCATTCAATTTTGTATTTCTCAATGGTTTTCACGTGAAAAACGAATAACCTTTACATATAAAAAATTTGTAGCTTTCAAGATGAAGTCTGCAAGATTACTTTTTAATAATTAATTTAAAAAATAATTTTTTCTTGTATTTTTTTAATAACTACCAAGTAATTATGATTGAAATATGTAACAGGAACTAATTTATGAAACAGCAATGCATCTAAAACATTTGTGATTTTATTTTAAAAAATAGAAAGAATTCATGCAGCTACAGAAGATTGTTGAAAATATTGCTCCAAACTTGTGATTTTATTAAAAAAAAATAGAAAGAATCCATGCAGATGAAGCAATTATTTCCGATGAGAAAACGTTGCAAATTATGTATAAATGTAAATGGACAAAATTTTGAACATCTCTTGTAATTTGTTGGCTGCTTAATTATTCCAAATATTTTCAACAATCTTCTCCGAATGTTATAGATGACTTGCTATTTCATAAATTAGTTCTTGTTACATATCTTGCAGACTTCATGAAATCATTAAATATTCTGAAAAGTACAAATTTTTTGATATGTAAAGGTTATGCGTTTTTCACGTGAAAACCATTGAGGAATACAAAATGAGAATTGAAAATTGCTTCAAATGTCAGTGGCGTGAAAAATGGGAGGGGAAAGGTAGCATATTCTTCCAAATGTACACCACTGGATCAAAAATTGAAAAATATTTTTCCATCCAAATATACCCTTTTACATTTAATTTTTGTAAACTTTAACATCCTTTATTTCGGAAAGTAAATGTGCTGGACCCCTTAATCCTTATATCATTTTGTGCAATTTCACGAGAGGAATCTATATGCAAACGTTGTGTCATTTGAAAACACCCTGTATATAGAGGCATTTACTGAAAAAAATATATTTTAAATAGAAATCAGTATATTTAAGTTTTAAGTAGATACAGGGTATGCTAAAAAAGTTTGATTTAACAAAAACTACAATTTTTAATTCAGATATGAAAAAATTCTTTCATGTATTTTTATAAGAAGTTTTTGTGAACGTTGTTGCTGGTGGTTATTTTTTTCCCAATTGCGGTAAACATGATCCCTAAACAAAAATGTTTTCTTTATTTTTTACACAGAAAGTCTCGTTTCCCAAAATGGATACAATAAAAGTGAACAACTCTCATTATTATTACAATGTTTTGATTATATTTTCCTCTTTGCCATAGCTCCACCATTTTGTAACAGTTTTGAATAAAATATTTATATTTAGATGAAAATCGGAAAGTAATTGCTGCTACTTTTTCAAAACATTTTTGAGTAGAACATATATTTTTCTACCAAAAATCTTGAATTTGTAAAAAAAATTGTCCTATTTAAGGTCACAAAATTAGAAATATTGAGCCGTATCAATCACATGATGTACCACCACCACCAGGCTTTACAGCAGAATATCAATATCAAAATTCCTATACGAATGGGAGATATTCAAGAGATATTAGAAAACCACAGGTAAAATTTTTTTAATTCAATAATGTATATGAGTGTTGTCGTTAATATCAAAAGTCAAAATTAACTGTCTTGTTTAGTAAACTTTATGCGAGACTTTATGCAAAAGATTAAGTAAATCGAATATTCAAATACAATGAGTGCATACGCATGGGACATACTGCACGTTCGTTTACCTAACCCGAGTTGCCTACCCTTGTTCGGAAACTTCCGAGTTGTTGACTGGATGACTGGCCCAGGTCCAGGTTCATTTTTGTAACCCACCTCGAGAGGTGGGTAATATAACATAACCAAATTCTTTTGGTGGTAACGAAATATATTGCTTTTATCAAACATGAACAAAAGGGGCCTTGCTACATTAACGGCGTTGGCATTTGATTATTTTTTCCAAGATGATGACAAAGTTGAAGAAGAGACGTATGTTTTGTTATGACTTTAGCTGTCAGATCAAAAACGAAACCTATTAGTTCCCGGGTAGGTGATCGGAGTGATTCATCACGTGACCTCTCTGGATCGAGTTAGTGAGCCGGAGTAAGTTTCCGAAAACGCCTATAGCAAGGTTAGTCTCCAGTAAATTTAATGAAAAAAAATTAAAAACGAAAAACACGGCTCTCAATTTTTCCCAGAATCTTTGAGGTTATGTGAAAAATGATATATACAAAAATTTTAGATCTTTTTAATACCTACAACATTGCCATACAACATTTTTTGATTAGAGGTCAACTTCCGCCGGAAATGACTACTAAAACGCGCCCCCTACATTTCACGTGGTTGGATTATTGGTTCCTGTACTCCTAACGACAGTTTCTTCCCTTCCTCATCATCCCTTTCTTGTTATTAATTTTGTCCACGAAAAAAGTCATCTGCACTGGTCTATTATGTAAACCCCCCATGTTTCCTTTAGTATTTTTATTAAAAAAAAATGATGAAAACGAAGGCCGAGTTTGATATTATGAAGTCGAGACTGTTTTTGAACAAGATCTCCTTCAAAATTCATGATAAAAATTTTCTCAGCGACTCCTGATTATAAATAAAAACAAAATGCACCAACAAAATCGTAACAAAACATTTAGGTTCAAAAGCTTTTTTCTGTTTTTAGAACACTAGCAACCAGCATGTTCAACAATTGGTAGACGCATGCGCCTTCCGACCGATTAGAGGAGATTCGAGTATATCTCCAATGGAAACGGTATACGATAATTCGTGGGGCGGTAAAAAAGCAAACGAACGCCGAAATACTCCTCAAGATCAACTGTTGAACGCCGTTAGTAATTTGCCGACGCGAAGTCATGAGAACAGCGTTAGTTCTGATTATACCAGTGATGAAGTTAGGGTGAGTATTATTTAATTTAAGATACTTTTATTGCAGTTTTAACATCGAAATTCGTCGGTTTAAAGGCAGGTTTTACAAGAGAAATTTATGCTAGGCATAGTAATCTATATCTGGCATAAAAATCGTATAGAATCAGTACAGCAATTCTATAATAGGTGCAACGTGAAACTAGTTGATATAAATTGATATATCCTGTGATTTATGTCATCTTTTTCTACATTAACATTAAAACTTGAGACGAAAAGTGTTTTTATTTGTTTGTATAGTTTTTTTATTATTCATAATTTGACCAGACTGTACTAAGCAACAGCCGAATAAAGGCCAGATGTGAATTAAAAGAATTTGAATATGGGCGAGTTGTACCAACAGTCGGCTAAACCTGGTTTATTTAACCATAGGGTTAAATTTAACAAAAGTTTAACCGGTACGTGTTGTACCAGTGGTATTTTCGTGCAGTTTTGTTAATCAATCATTTTGAAAGGTTGGTATCAGTGAATGCTAGACGAATGAACTACTGCGGAGTAAATTACTTACGTTTTGCTAATAAAAAATATAAAAGAAGAATTTTTAATGCGATTCTAACCCCCCAGTCTGAGAGTTTACAATCTCAGTTCCTGAAGTGTTTTTTATTTTGTTATATTTATTTTTAGGTTAGAAAACTAGAGTTATTATTTTAACCACTCATTTTTGGGCGGTTAACAAACCCGTTGGCAAAACTCTGGTTACCCTCTGATCCAGTCTGGTACAACACCCATTTTGCTTAAACAATTAGTTATGTTTTAAACCTTGTTGGTACAACTCGCCCTATGGAGTTCTTTAATGGTGAGTTGTACAAAAGATCTCCTAAACGAAGTTTAATTAACAGCCGTTTAACTAGACCTTCGTTTTTATCTGTATACAATGGCATACATGCAGGCCGTTAACTAATCGACTTCTAGCGTTCATTTTCAAAAGGTTGGTAGCGGAGTAGGTCATATGATTGACATTCTAGAAGCGCATAGATGGGAAAAGAAGAAAAATAACCTAGAAACAAAGTTGATAAAATATTTTTGTTGGTGGTGGATTGGTGCTTAACGCTAAAATATTAATTACCTATATCTTTGGGTGAGCCAGATATCAATAAATAAATAGTTATCAATGGGTAGTTTTATTTATTACATTAAATCGCCTGTAACTGCAAGGAACTAAATCTGCATTTTTTTATTTAAAAAAAAAATGGTTTATTTACAAGAAATGTTGGAAATAATCATGTATTAAAAGTTGTGAGTTATTCCATGGCCATTAATTCTGTGGCCTCTTTGTTCATCAATATTAATGTTTTCTAAAACGTTTATGACAGCTTCGACTTCAGGATGTGGTCTTTACAATTAATGGCTATGTTGTGTAAAATTGTTAGAGCAATTTTTTTCAACTTTCGGTAAGTTCAATCTCATGCCTACTACCAAAACAGGGAATCTTCTTTTTAAAACGCCAAAGCCTATTTCTATGGGATTTCTGGTTCTGATTTGAGATTTATTGTATAGATTTTGTGCAGGACTAGTAGGGTTCCCAGGGGGGTTGAAAGATAACGGCTCACACCATTATCCACTATCTCCACCTATGCTATCCTCTCCGAAAGCAATCATTTCCAAACGTGGTCGGTAATTACTGTCGGTTGACGTCAAAAAATTTAAAAAATATCAATTTTGTTAGGTTACATTTACCGGATTGAGTTTTAACTCTTCAATTTTGTCCGGAAATATGTCATTTTAAAACTCTAGTTAGCGTTAACCAGATATTGCACAACGAAAAATAAACATTAAACTAAGTTTAAGAGATCTGTTTATTGTACAACTCGCCCTAAGGAAACAATGGGTATACCAACACTAATTACTTGCTAATGCCCCTACATAATGCAGTGACTAATGCTATAATTAAAGCCAAATCCGGACAAGAAATGTTGTGGAAAGATGTTTTTTTGGTCTGGAAACGAAAATTCCCAATATTCAGTCTGAGAATAAGGCTATCTTTGGAAACTGAAGTCTGTTTTGTGGCCTTAGTTGTCATCCCTATTACAACAACTCGATTGCAACTAGCGCTTCAGGTGGATGGGTTTGAAACCTAATTTTTTCATTCTAGATAATCCTATAAAATTTCACTTCTATAGGCTAGTCTGTTTTGTGGTCCGAATTTTCTATTTTTGTCTGTTTGTGTATTCTTTGATGAAATCCTTTGTCGTTGTCCATTTACATTATTACTCAACATTCTATTTTTTAATGTGTTCCCTAATTGACAAGAAGGATAATAAAAGGCTCCTGAGATATGGTCGAGTAACATTCTTCATTCATTCATACATTTGGGTTGTGCTCAACAGTGCAGGCACTTAAATTGAATCTTTGTACCATTTCCCATGTTATCTATTTCCATTCCAGAAGCTTTGTGTCTTCTAAATAGGCCACTAGTTCAACTGGAGGGGTTTTTAGTAGTGATAGTTGCATTATTTCCTCTTCAAAGTGCTTCCATCTGAGACCTTGTGAGTTCTCGCAGAAGCAGATAGTGTGAGTAGGTGTTTCATCATAAAGTTCACATTTTCTGCACATAGGCTTACTCCTGGGTACCTCAGGGTTCAGTCACCAGGTCGGTAATTGCCTTCAAATTTTTCTTACCCAGTTTCAACAGCCTGGATGACAGTTCCTTATGTACCTTATTCAGTAAACTCTTTGTATGGAGGTGTACTTGAGTCAGCCTCCATTCGAGTTAGTGATCCTTAACTAGCCAGTTCCCGATTTCATCTCTTATGTAATCCTTTGTTCCTGTAGAACCTTTTTTAATAACATTGTTGTTAACACACGTAAACAAATTCTAATAAGCAATATTTCTAGATTGGATATTCCAGTGAAAAGGAAGGAAATAACTTTCAGTCCAATCAACCAGTCGATCTAATTATATCAAACTTAGATCCAACTATTGTACCAAAGGAACTTAAAAGACTACTTACAAATATGCTCAAGGAATACGCCATGGTAAGAAACTTTTCAATAATCTATTTATACAATAATAATCCGAAAAAATTATAAACATTTCTTTTTTTTTAGATATTAAGTTTAAATATAAGCGTACAAAATGATGGTACACCAATAGCAATTATCAGGGTAAACGGACAAAGGGAGGCTCAATTTACAATATCGCAATTACACCGACAAAAATTGGGACACAAAAGAATAATCATATCTTATGCTCAGAGCAATTCACCCTATCCAGAAGAACTTAAAGCTATGGTCATAGAACTTTTACAGGTTTGTCCATATTTATTATAAGTTCAAAAATTGTCACTAAACACTGTTTACAGTAACACTTTACACTATCTTACGCTCGTTTCAATAT
>CAJUYI010000234.1:153798-199095 GCA_910591695.1 Galerucella pusilla | reverse complement strand
ATCAAGTAGTATATCTGTCAGTCTCGACGTATTTCCGTTTAAGTCCAACCACAAAACAGTCTAACCTATAGAAGTGAAAGTCTAATATGATTACCTAGAATGAAAAAATGAGGTGTCAAACCCATCCACCTGAAGCGCTAGTTGCAATTGAGTTGACGAAATATGCAAGGCAGCCGAGGCCGAAAAACAGACTGAGGGAAGAAGAATTTCAGCGATCGCAGTGGATGGGTTCAGAACTATTTCATAGTGTTTTTTTAATGGAAGTTTGTTTTTTGAATGACTAATGCTCGATTTCACTAACCATTTCCTAGTCAGGTAATACCTAAAACGAATTTAGGAATTCCTCAATGCAATTTACATTTTAGCACGCGCTAAGTAATGCCTAAGAGTGATAACAATACGTATTTCTCATCACTTTCTGATCAATCCTGAAAGGATTGTAGGAACAGCTTTGCAAGTGAGGACCTTTTTGGTCCCAATAACAATATATTGTGGTTCAATATATATGTTGCAAACTTTGAAGGATTAACTGGATTTATAAATCTGTTCAGCGCTCAATTCCTTCAGTTTTCAATTGCGAATAAAGGCAACCCATCCATTCAACAACAAAGGGTCATGTTTGGGAAACCTATGTCGTTTTGATGTAATGTCTGTACTCCCAGGAACGCAACACTTCTCACCAACCATTATAAATATTATGAATTATCACACTTGATAAGATACAGTACCTAATTAAAACACAAATAACAGCAGCAAATCGCAAAAAGGAACAATCTATAAAAGACAATGGTGACAACCATGTGACAACAACTATATGACAGCTTTGCTATATGATAGCTTTTAAAATATTTTCTTCTTTTCGTGCTAAATGCCTCAGCTGCCAGGCTTGTTTCGACAACTCAATTCCAACTAGCGCTTCAGGTGGATGGGTTTGAAACCTCATTTTTGTATTCAAGGTCATCCTATAAACTTTCACTTCTATAGGTTAGACTGGTTTGTGAGTCCAACTTCAAAGGAACCGACAAAGCTTTCGTCTCTTGTTAGATGGTGTACTCTGTGGTCAAGCAGCCATTAAAGCACTGAGCTCTTGTGTAATCAGTTCCAAAATGGTGTGGGAATGCCTAGACAAACTCAACTAACTAGGCGAGAACAATATAGTCACCTTACTATGGATTCCAGGACACACTAGAATAGAAGGAAATGAAAAAGCAGATGAACTAGCAAAGAGGGGGACTGAAATAACCTTTCTGGGGGCCTAAACTCTTTTGCGGAATCAGTCCCAATGTAATATAGTACAGGGAATGAAGCTCAAAAAAGGTAAAACCTCGCAATTTTTTCGTCCAGCATGGATTGACTTGAAATTTTAACAGGAGGTAGGTGATAGCCGAAGGTTCAAAATCTATATCGAACCGAAAACTACCCTTATTTTTCAAAAATCATAAAATAACATTTTAAACCTGAAAATGGGTAAGATTTGGTTTGGATAAGTTGAATAATGATTGTTTTGAGCTTTGGAATACAATTTCATCATATTTCAACCCTTAAAAAGCAGCCCCTGTTCCAGCTTAATTTAAAAAAAAATCACGAATCCTTAAAAAATGATTTCGCCTCTGATTGATTTGCATCAAAAATTGGGATTAGGCTCAACTAACCCTCTGCTTTATATACCATGTCATGCCGACGAACCCTGATTGTTTCTCAGGGGTGAAAACTACCCCTAAATGTCAAAAATTAAAAAATAGGATTATAAATCTTAAGATAGGTGAAAATTGGTTTGAATTAGTAAAATGATGAGTTTGTTACATTTCAAAATACAATTTTATACTTTTTCAAACCTTTAAAAATCAACTGTTATTAGTGTTATATGTAAAAAAAAATTTTTGCCAAGAGAAAAATAATTAATGCTAATAGGGATTTGCTCAATAATTCTGTTGTAAAAAAAATGTGTCACGTGCATTAATTAACATAAAAATGCGCTGTATTTTCACATAGATTAACATAAATAAATGATTACATTTACAATTACAAATGCAAATACAAATATGATTTTTAAATATCTGTATCATCAGTTTGATCTTCATCGTGGTCGATGTCATCTTCATCTTCTTCGATTACGAAACATTTCGTGTATATAACGCCCCACTGCCGAATAAACCGGTTTTGTACATTATTATGCTTCCAAGTGTACTATACTATACTATTGGAATTATTCGAAAAAAAAAATCGATTGGTTTTTTTAACGTATTTCCTTCATTTTTGATGATAAAAAGTTTATTCAAAAACGATTTTGTAGGGTTTTTCAAAAACTACAAGGATCCTTTCGTTTTTAAATGGGGTGAGTTTAAAGGGCTAAAAAAAGGTGGTGCTCGTTCGTAAATAGACGTTTTAAACAGCTATATCTCGTCAAATATTAACTGTACAGAAAATCTACTTACAGGAAAATTTTTGTCGTAAAAAAAGCTACAATTTTGTTTTTTAACTTTGCTTGTACCTCTAATATTTTCGGAGTTATTTTGAAAGAAAGGTTATAAAATACAAAATTATGAAAAATAACTTTACTTTAAGCCATCATTTTTCGAAAACTATGAATTTTAAATTGGTCAAACTTCTTGGACAAGAGTAACGATCAATTTTAATTAGGGGGTAGTTAGGGGGTTGTTTTCACAGATTTTTTTGTATAAAAAATTCAGTACTCACATTATTTTTGTCATAATTCACTCAATTTTGATGCTACTGACCTTTTTTTTTTAAAAAAAAAGGTCTAATTATGCTCTTTGAAAAATATTCTATGAGTTTTCTACGAAAAATGCATCATTTTTCCGGTATTTGACTTTGAATCTATCACATTTTGCATTTGGGAAAAAAAGCTAATCATTGATGGGCCATATCTCGGCTCCTATTGGTTTTAGAAAAATTATAAAAATAGGGTTTTGCTCGTTTTTTTAAAAGCTACAATTTTGCTCTCCACAGTTTTTTTGATAAAATGCATAATTTTCGAGTTATCCGCCAAAAACATCAAAAACGTCGATTTTTTCCTCTAAAAAACGTTACTTACAATCGCGAATAAAGAGAATATTGATTTTACAAAAAAAAATGTATGGAACATTTCTTGCTTAGAATCACTTTTTCAATCTATTCCTGTGGTTAAAATGTAAAAAAAAAATCGCCCTTCGGTTCGATTTAGATTTTGATCCTTTGGCTATCACCTACCTTCTGTTAGTTAAAATTTCAAGTCAATCCATGCTGGACGAAAAAATTTTCAGGTGAAATGCTTCATTCCCTGTACTAATATTGGAAGAAATAGGTAAAGCCGAGAAAAAGAAAAGATCTGACCATTGGGAAGATCTAGTAGGGCTTATACAATCAAAGACTCTTCTGGGTGACTACAACCTTAACACACCTTAACAACAACACTTGGTTGATTCGTTTAACAAGAGAACTCCTGATTATGGCAACCAGCATTACAGTCAGTATGGGTCATTTTAGACCAAAAGTACAAGTAATTAGCAATACGGCTGATTTTCTTTTTATAAGTACCTTGAAGTATGTAGATTAATATAAAAAAAAGTTTACCAGTCTATCGATTTCCCAAATTAGAAACAAAAAAACAATAAACCTTTTTTTTTTTCTCGAAATTTTTCAATAATTCACGCTGGGGAGAAGGTGGAGAAGAATAAAAAAATACCACCGTGTAGGGGAAGTTTTTGAATAAAAAAGGTCTCTCTCGTTTTTTTCGTCCGATCAATGGTTTGTCCGTAAAAAATTCGAAACTCTGCTGCACGGCGGAAAAAATATAAGTATTCAATCAGAACTTTTTTCAATCTTTGGTGAGAGTTAAGGTTGCAAATAATAAATAAAAGGTGATGAATTAATTTTAACATATTTTTATTGGAAAAAGGTATGAAAAAAACTATATCTTAAAATTATATATGAATCCTTTTTTATACCTTTCCACTATAGGTATACATTTTGCTCGTTGAATATTAATCTTTATATTACGGGAATATCAAATCTTATTTTGAAAAAATAAAGAAGATTCCTTCCCGAATCTATAAAAATTTTCACTTATAATACAAAAAATCATTGAATCCAAAAATGTATGTAAATTAATTAATTTTTTAATTATATATTCTTGATCTTGAGGCGGGTTTATCAATGCTCGGTTAAATATTGTAGCCTTCGGCTAAATCTTAGCTGTTGGTCAAAGTGTTTATCAACTGCTAGTTTGCATTAGCTGGCAGTCAAACTTTCGGCTATCCTAGCTGCCACTATCAAGTTGATGTTAACCATAAAACATACAGTTAAATACGAGAAAGTGGTGTTCCGTTATTCTAACCATAGATTCTAACTGACAACTGTATCATGATTTTTTCATGTTTGCTTACATTTTGCAACAAAGATTATTTCAACTTTAAATTTGATTGTGTTATTATCGTTTAGGGTGAAATCGTTTATTTGATTCTTTTATAGTTTAGTATCATCTAGGTTCTGTTTGTATTTTATTGCATTGTTATTGCCATTGTATCTTGAGAAACTTGACGACCTTTTCGATGAAGAGCTTGGAGATTGGGAGATTGGCGAAATATTGGAATTTGTAGAGTACGAAAGACGACCATATACTGTTGAAGAACGGATAAATCCCTTTGAAGAGCTCGATGATGTCGAGTTTATTACTCGGTTTCGATTATCTCTCAACAAATTCCAGCTATTCTCGCCAAGTCACAGCATCCGTCTTTATGCATTCTATTATACCTTTAAGGTGAACGGCTACTTTTATAAGTACCTAGTTGTCGCTCTGACTCCGTGAAATTGGGATATCTTTTTTGTTTTGTGGACATGCTCAAATGCAAACAACTCAATAAAGCACAACATAGACAAAATAAAAATAACAGTACCACAATTTTGACACTGACAAGTGAAATTTTCCACGATGTTGTCAGAGTAAGCTTGCGGTAGAATAGAAAAATAATAACTTTCACCTCTATATTCTTGTTTCACTGTGTTTTATATGTTATATGCGAATAAAATTAATAATATGTATATTTCATGTAACGGGTGATCTTCCTTACACCAATTTAAAATGACAAATTTACACTCTGACAACATTACACTCACGTTCATAACCCGAGCAAGGTTGTCAAATGCTCAATTACACTTAGCCTCCAGTTAAGTGGTGCATTGATAAACGCTTTCTATTATAACCGAGACTTTGACTGGCGGCTAGAGATAGCTGAGGGCTACGTAGCTGACAGTTTTAACCGGGCATTGATAAACCCGCCCTTAGAGGTTTCCCCAACATTTCTACGGAAACCCCATTAAAATCACTCCAGTTTTATCAAAGTTACAGTATTTAATATATATATTTTCTTGTGAATTGAAGATTCCTAATTAGGAAAAATTAATTATCCGTAAATTTTATCTATGGAACAGACCTCCTAAATAACTGTTTCCATCCTTCCAAAAATTGTTTCAATGTCATCTTATTATATAATATATTTTTATATTTATTTTTGTTGATATTTGTTCAATTGTGTATGTCCATTTTCAATTAGAATTTTTGTAGCATTTCTAGTAAGTTGTATATCTATTCTTCTAATTACTTTTTCCACTGACATCTGACATGAATAGTGACAGATAACAGAAATTAAATGGTGACATGCCAAGAGTTCCTAGAATTATTGGCCACCGATATGTTGAGTATTCAGCTAAAAAGTCATTTTAAATTTCAAGATATACGCTTCGGGGGTGTATTCATTATTTTAATAAAGCAATAGAGATGTTCGCAATAATAACAAAAATGCAACAATCTTATGTTTTGAATGGTAGACCTTAACTGTCATACTTGTCAGAAAAAACCACTTTTGTTGTCCACATCTATTAAATTCGCCCACCCGAGTACCCAGGGCCTGCTGTAGACATCGATAGACTCACTATTAATACTTTTGAATATTATTTTTTGCAGGAAGTACCCGACAATTGCATGCCATTATTTAAGTTTATTAATTTATTAGAATCTCGTTATCATTGCACGGTATCCGTATCAGAAGTAAATAAATTGAAAGATATTTGTAAAATAACCGATTCATTAGGATCTAGAATTATTTCGTTGAATCAAGAAATGAAAACGTCACCTCCGCCGCATTTATCCAGGGTAAGTTTATGTTATTCAAATTTTGTTTAAACTATAATGAAACATTTTCAGACTTTCGTTCAATATTGTATAATGCATTGTCCGAACGGTGTTCAAACTAGAGGCTGGTGCGAATTAAGCGTTATTCAAACCCCCAACGTGAAGATATCGCTAAAATTATTCTCTAACAAATTGTTATTACTGTTGAAAATACATATGGGCGTTATGCATCTTTTAAGGTAAAAATTTCTGCATCAAGAGCAGAAAGTAGTACTTTGGCAGTCGAGACAAAAAGTCAATCTATCGACACTACCAAAGGACTTTCTGCTCGAAATACACACAAGATTTTTTCTACGATCACACCAAAATAATATTAATTGCTATTGTATGTACTTAGCAGTTTCCAGATTGCAGTTTCGTGTACCTATGTACGTAGACAACACTTATTACATTAATGTCAGATATTTCTTAGATTTCCCTATTTCTCATTAAATTATTACGGAAGATACTGTTGGATGCTTTAACATATTAGAAAATCAACCAAAATATTTTATTTTACAGTTTGTAATAAAATAACTACTAGCTCTCTTTTATCTATAAATAAAATTAGGCGTGCGACAAAGTTACTTTCTGCTTAAGAAGCGCCAATAATGTCAAATTATGACAGTTCGCGGAAAACATAAACTTTGCAGTTGCTTTTCAAGGCACAAAAGACGACTTTCGATAGTGGTCGTAGAAAAAAATATTTTTTGATCTTCGCAATTAATTTTTATTTATGAGAATTTTTGTTTTGTAGTTTTCAAGCTTGTTACGAACAGGAATTTCACGAACCGTTACCGGTTTACGAAGGAGGCGTACCGTTAGAGCATCTCGTCACTTGCGTTCCGAATATTGATATCAAATTGGTAGGACCGAATAAAAATATAAAAATTATACGATACATCGACAATAAAAATGATGAAAATAAAGAAGGTTAGTTGTTTGTTCTATATTAGGTAGGGTGGCGAAAAAAAAAACCAACCAAAGGACAGCTCAAAAGAAAATATAAAATACGTTTCATGAAGCAAAAAAATAAATACGAGGGTTATTGGCATTGTTTCATTTACAATAAGCCACTAAAAACATGCCTTTTTCTACCATCTACAAATATGTATTAGCCTGGTCAAAGTACACAAAATATCCGTAAAATGCCGCAAAAAATACAAAAAACTTGAAAATTCAAAATTGAGTATTTAAAAGGGTTGTGATTAACATGAGAAAAACTTTAGGATGCTAGGCATGCAATTTTCGGGAAAATCGTTGGGTAAATTTTTGTTTTTCACTCTAATTTCTTAAATAATGAAATTACAGGAAAATGTTCTAATCAAAAATTGTAGCTAATACATTTATCTACAAAATTTGTCTGAACATTTTTTTGTATCTGTATTATTTTTCAAAAATTTCCCTATAGTTCATTTAAAAACCAGGAGTAATTTGAAAAGCCTTACTCACACCACTAAAAGTTACCAGATTAGTTACTAAAGGGAGTGTTCCGAAGTCGTAGTCAACAGTCGTGTTCCAAATATATTAAATATGCCTTGATAGCAAAGACACTAGTCATAAGTCGATTTCTCCTCTGATCTGCAGTATATTCTTTATATGTACCTAAGCATTAAACAGAATGTAAGACTTTTTCCTGTTTCGTTTCTAATTCAAATTGAAATATTACAACATCCATATTAGTTACTCTATTACGGCTGTTTTAAGAAACCAAACAACTGAATGCTTTAAAAAGAAAGTCAATAGGTTAATTTTTGAATCGTTTCAAATAGTAAGTACCTATATAAAATTATTATCTATCAATTTGATCATTCTTTACAACTGATACCGGTGTGTTGTAGAAACGTTGGAAATAAAGTTACTACAAAGTTACATGAAGAAATGATTGAAACGATATTACAATATTGAATATGATAATATTCAAAACACTTCACAAAATGACCAATAAATACCTTTGAATCTACATCAGAAGATTCAGATTCACATCGACAACATTCAAATTATGGTCATTGTTGATGGTGGAGAATTACAGATAGTAAAGTTACTTCAATTATATTTATTTTAATTAAATTGAAAAGATTATGACAATTGATAATATTATCTGGCAATAGCAATACTACAAAATTAATAACTTTGTAGAGCAATATGCAGTATTAATTTGAACATTTCCAACAGTTATCTTTATGTGATAAACCATTTTTCAAATACTTCTGAGATACTGTCTTCCTTCTTTTTACCTTCAAAGACCAATAATGTATTTTCTACCAAACCCATTCTTTCGTGATTTACTTACCGTTAAGATGTCGGTAAGTAAACTACTTACCGACGTCTTAGCCCTACATACATTTAAGTGGTCCTTAATAATATATTACTTCATTACACAAAAGAAACAAAAAAAAAGATTTATATTTTTTGAATGAACAGAACAATATAAAAAGTAATAAATAGCATAAAAACAATTTCACCAAAATGCTAATTATATTTTACCTACGACCCCCCCCCCCTTATCAGTCAATAACACACAGTCGGTATCAATGTAATGACGTCTATTACGCACTGTAAAAAAAACGCACATCTGTAAAGTAAATCGCACGGCTTCCCTAGCAACATCTTAGCAACTGTCAATAGACGTCCCCATTTTATTCAAAATTTACTATTTGAAAACATTCAATACGGCCATGTTTAACTATGAAAAGCCCAAAGGGCTAAGTATATGTATTGATTATAATTGAAAAATGTACTTTCGATTATCAACAATATATTAATAATGATTAAATGTTAGTTCTTTAAAGTGCTTCTTTCATTGGTAATAGAGTAATAGAGATGCTAGATCGCAACTGATACGCCTCCAAAGGGTGGTCAGTTTGGGGGCAACTGGCTGCATGAGAACTACACCGACTGCTGCGATGGAAGTGATCCTTGGTCTTCGGCCTCTTCACCATGTGATCGAGGCTGAGGCGGGGAGGGCTTTTCTGCGCTTAAAACAGCTGGGACACGTGCGAAGAGGGGAAGAGTGCAGGCACGTCAAGAAGCTCCGGCTTCTGGAAGATATTCCAGTTCTGGCTCGAGCACCTGACGAATGCCTGCGTAAGTACTACTTCGCAACTCCGTACAGGGCCATGATCCGGGATAGAGAATCCTGGGAAAAAGAGAGGAATACACAGCCTAATGGGACTGTCTGGTACACAGATGGCTCATGCTCCGGTGATAGAGCAGGGGCTGGAATTTACTCCAGGAACCCAAGAACACAAGTTCGTGTACCATTGGGTGATGGTGTATCTGCATATCAGGCCGAGATATATGCTATCTTGGAATGTGCGCAGATAAACCTAGACAGAGGTTATGTGGATCGACGCATAACCATATACTCCGACAGTCAGGCAGCAATTAAAGCCCTGAGTGGGTATACCAGCAACTCAGGACTCGCTAATGAATGTCCAGAACGACTTGCTAATCTTGCTAGGCGCAACGTGGTGCGGCTATAATGGATTCCAGCCCACTCTGGTTTTGAAGGCAACGAGATGGCGGATGCACTGGCAGCTCCCTTCTGCGGCCCGGGCCCGACCCTGGGCCTAACAAAACAAAGAATACGCAAGGAGACAAAGAAGTGGCTGAAGAATCAGCACCTCACTTATTGGAATGCTCTGCAGGGTCCTAGGCAATCCAAACTTTTACTGAAGGGATGGACTGATGGACCCGCTAGGGCAGCTACTGAACTACCAAGGAGTAGGCTAAGGAAGATAGCAGGACTTCTAACAGGGCACTGCTGTATGATGAAACACCTCCACAACCTAGGAGTAGAGGAAAGTTCCCTATGCAGCGGTTGCGGCATGACTGACGAAACGTCAGACCATGTTCTCCTAGAGTGCCCACACTGGGCTGTACTACGCAGGCGAATCTTCGGAGTCCCTGTTATGGCCCCTGGAGACACAAGTAGGCATCCACTGAAAAAGGTTGTGACCTTTATAGAAGGGCTCGGCTTTATTGATGTCTAGGTAGCAGGAATGGCACAATGGGCCCGCCAGTGGCCTCAGTGCCGGAACCTTGACTTGAGTTTGTCCAGGACAAGGCTCGCCTGCAAACTTAGTAGTAGTAGTAATAGAGATGGAATTTACCAAGTACCTCTAATTATGTAACTGTTATTTCTTATACTTCTTATAAAAAATACAAGTACAAGTAGGTCGTAGGTAAAGTATAGTACGTAACTCGTGTTGTATAGCATTTTACGCACTCACGGAATTACTTTTCCATTCGTGCGTAAAATGCTTCTTACCACACACGTTACGTAATATACTATTAAACTGATCGATAAGTATAAATGTCACTTCTGACATTTCGTTCATTCCGAAGAAATTTAAATTATTTTATTCGAAGTTTATTTCAATACGATCGCGCAAAAAAATGGTATAAGCATTTCGAACGTTATGGGTAATACCGGTCTCCAGCAAAATCGGAGGCTTCGCTACGCTCAGCCTCCTGCCTACCGGTAAACATCCCTTACCGTTCTTGATACTTAATATACTATATTTTTATTGTTGTTGTTATTACGCGGCGGCGCGTATAAGCCGCTCTCTCACCTGCTTTTTCACCTTTATTTGTGCTCCATTCTCTCTCTTACCTGAGCCATAGGTGTGTTCTTTTGTATCACGATTACTTCTAAATAGGTTCATTATAAAGTTCACAAATTTTTAGATAATATTATAAACACTATAAAAAATTATAGATGGTTTGCTGAAAGACGTCTGATTCAAGTATTTATTGTAAATAATAATTGTCTATTATTTAAAAAAATTTATATTTATAGAAAAACTGTATAGTAGCTTCGAAAGTAGACACTTCAAAGTGTTTAGTGGTAAAGTTTCATTGAATTATATTAATTTTGAAAAAAGATATGATTGAATGAAGTATAAAAAAAACAAGTAAAATTAAGTAAGTATGCAAAAAATAGATTTTTAAGAAGCATTTGTTTAAAATTCGAAATATTGATGACTTTGCTTTTATAATAATAATGTTTTATTCTCATTTGCGATGCTAAATCTAGAAGGAATTAACGCTGGGATAAGTATTAATTAAATAGGAGTTATAATTGTTTTTTAACTTTTAAGCTCTAGTTTTATTATCAATAAACTGATTTTACAGTTAGAAAATCTACTCTTCCGTATTTGAAAGTACTTTTATCCACAATATTTTTCTTTACATTTTACATGTGTTCATTTAATTTTTTTTTAATGTTATAAGCCCAAAATTATTAACTTTTAAGTCAGGAGGTTAATAAATTTGGCTCCCGGGCCGTTCGCGCGTAACCACGAATTGACTAGTACTGAAATTAACTTTATCTCGTAAACTTTTCAATTTACAGAAAAACTTTTTTAGATAAATGTATCAGCTACCATTTTTGACTGAAACATTTTCCTGTATTTTCATTATTCAAACAATTAGAGTGAAAAAAACAAAACAAACGATTTTCCGGAAAACTGCATGCCTAGCATCGTAAAGTTTTTCTCATGTTAACCACAACCCTTTTAAATACTTAATTTTGAATTTTCAAGTTTTTTGTATTTTTTGGTTTCATGTGTACCTTCACTAGGCTATACAGGGTAAATTGAGAATTATTCCGAGGCTGGTCGTTTTTTATTCAATTTGCCTAGCCTACTCGGTTTTTTACGTTTATCAAAAGACTAGTTGAATCATTTACAATCTCTATCACAATTTTGAATCGATTATTTAATTCTACGGGGATAGTAATAGCAGTAATAGCACCAGTAGCTGAGACTTTCTATTTTGAGGCTATATTTCGACACAGTTTAAGTATACAGATTTGTTTGACCATTATGAAACCAAATTATGACTTGAATAATGCTGGTTATTATAAAACTTCCTCTTCGTTCGAATTTTGAGATTAGCGTTGTATCTCTTTATTAATTATTTGTAGATGCTGTTTTGAAATCCATTTCTCCACATTTAGCACCGAATATCACTTTACTATGCAGGGAACTTATAGATTTGTTAAAAACCCAAGACAGATGTCAATTACTCATGAGCAAATTTATTCCCGCTTATCATCACCATTTCGGAAGGCAATGCAGAGTCGCTGACTACGGTTTTACCAAACTGTTGGATCTTTTCGAATCAATACCGCACATTATTCAAGTAAGTTTAACTTCATTTCCTTTTTCTCTGATTTATCTGATAGTTTGTCCGGTGGTGGGGCTATTCCATGAAGTGATTTATATGCTCAATCTCTTAAGAGATGGAATGGAATCAAAGTATACAGTCTTGCCAGGATCACCCTGGGCGACCTTGGGAAGCTGGCGCCGAAGAAATATTTGACGATGACCAGGAAAAACCTACGTTTAACAGTAGGATTTCTGACTGCCCACTGTCAACTAAGAGAACACCTACATACTATGGGGCTAGTGGACATACCTCTATGCAGGATGTGTGAACAGGAAGATGAAACCGTCATGCATGTCTTATGCGAGTGTCCGGAGTTATCGTCAATAAGAGAGTGTTTGTTCGGTGAGTCCTGGCCTACACCTCCTAGTGACCCTTTCACCTTCCTGGAAAGGACAGGATGGACGATGACCTAAGAGAACAACTCCTCGGGAGGATGTACAATGGATCACATGCGGCCTAAGTGCTGTGTGCCTACACTCACCCTCCCTACCTTACAGATACAGATATGCTTCAGAACTTCTCAGCGAAAAAACAACTTCCACCATTTACATAAACACTTTGCTATTTGACGTTTACCTTGCTGCTGCTTCTCATAGAATGGTTACTACAAAGAGACATACAGCAGTGCTCTTATCTGTATTTTTGTTTTGTTTTAGATTTTGGGCGACGGCACTAGACGCGCGATAACTTTGACGCATTCAGCTCAAGTGCGTCGTTTTACTTCGGATCTGCTGCGTGTTCTTAAAGTTCAACAAGCCAAACAGATCACGTTGACGGATTTTCCATCGGCCTACGAAAAAGTAATAAACAAACCGTTTAATGCTGTCGAGTACGGATTGTGTACATTCGAAGATCTATTACACGAAGTATCTGAGAATACGGTAGTCGTTAGTCAAAACGATAATGGAGACTATGTCATAGCTGTACCGAAAAGAGAACAAACTGCCGAAGAAATTATGAGGACCAAACAATTCGCATCTGAGGTATAGTTCTTTTCATAATGTAACAAACTGACTTGACTTGACTTGTGCTTGAGATACAATTAAATTTTGAAACTTTTCGGATTTACCGTGCAAAGCCGCACTATAGCTCTGTTACGGTTTTATGGCATTATTGCATGTAATTATCCCAACTCAGGTCAGGTCAGTAACATTAAGATTATAAACTCACAACTATGCGCAATAACACAAAGAAACACTCATAATTTCACTGAAAACACAGAATAACACTCGTTTACACACAAAACCACTCAAATACACATAAAACCAACAAAAATCGTGCAATTTTTTCTTCAATTATAACAATAGGTGCGTTCAGACGGACTGAAAGGTTGAGTTGTTGCCTCAGCGGTTGCGGATGCTGCCTCTCAACTGTTGAGTATCAGCAGCAGCAATTATTTGCGCTTTGTTTACTCATTGCTGTCAAGGGTGACAGAATAGTATATTAAAGTGTAAGTGGATATAAAGGTCTTTAAAACACGCGCGATTTTTAAATAGAGCAAGTGTTTTAAAGACCAGTTATCCACAAATACTTTACGCTACTTTTTTTTATTGGTGCACTTTGAAATTATAAATACTGGTCTATAACTACTACAACAACAAGAAATGGAAATCATAGATGGAAATAAGAACTAAATGTCAAATGGTTGAATTCGTGATGTATATGATGTATACCTGGCATTGTCATGGAAATGAGAAAAACATAAACTAATTTGTATTTTGATGGAAGTTCAACCTTATTGAGTTCTGTGAATGTCAATAGTATTAATTTAAATACCATTTCCTAAGATTTGAAAAATCGAAATATTAATATTTCAAACAGCTTTTTCCATTGTAATTTATAAATTTGACATTGTTAAATATTATTCGAATAAAAGTTTTGACGTTACAAACTACTCCTGTCAGATCAATAATAAAAAAATTGTCATTTAGACATGATTTAGACCATAGATTTAGACTTCGTTAGAGTTGTTGATGTTGCCACGGTAACTTTAAAACACGCGCGTGTTTTAAAGTTCGATTTAAACACGCTGAGGCGTGCTTTAAATTGGTAAAATGGTTCACCAATAAAAAAAAATTATTTTGTCGTCTTTGGTGCTAAAGTGTTTGGTTGAGTTACGTTGTGTTTTTTTTCAATGAGCTATATGGCTATATGGACTGAGGGAACTATCCCATGCTAATCTTCGTTTGCTCGAAGAGAGAGAGAGACAGGTCTGTGAGTTTTACAACGTTCCTTGTAATAAACACGTGACAGAGACAGTCGGAGAACGATCGCCACTTATTGAATGTATACGGGATAAAACTCAATGATGTTTTGGTAATAAACAATAGTATTGAAAATAAGCTAAAGATTGCGTAATAGTCATAAATGATTCTGGCCAATGAAACTGGAAGAATATTATTAGAAAGTTAGGTTACGTTACCACTAAGGGTGCATTCGTAATCAACTCGCTGGCCAAGTGGCACTTTGGCACGCAAGCTAAGCAAATCTATTTCAGTGTGATCGTTCACAACGCAATTTGGCGTCAGAGTTGAAGTTGAAGTCGTCGAAATTTCTTGCAAGCTGTAAACTTTCACTTCGACTGGCACTCAGTGCCCCAGCTATGTGAGATGCGCATTAATTTTTGTTATTAGATATATATGACATCTGTCTTATAGTCTGATGAATAAATCCAAATCCAAATTATATATTAGAGAGTTATTGGAAACACGAATTTACTGTCTTGCAGTAATTGTGATGACCTTAAATAAACAGTGCTCGACCTTAAAACAGGCTTGAAATTTGGAGTTATTGAAACATGAAACTTTATAATGACGTTATATTAAGATAGGTACATAGTTTTTAAAAATGTAACTTTCCTTTTTTAAGTACATATGATTTTATCTTCATTGGAAAATATTTATTGTTATTATTATTTTACATTCATTTAATCTATTAAAATTTATTATTAAAAGTTAGGTTGTGTCCAGTCCAGTTGTGTCACAGATGACACAGATCACCTACAAATTGTGACATATAAGTATGAAACATGAAATAAAGTCGGGATAGTGCACTGCAGTAATCGCGCATTCGCGCACAAATAAGGACAAGCACTAACCTTACTATTGTTTCCCTTATTTAAAACATCAAATGCGCATGCGTATATGTCACTATAAGGGCAGCACTATTACTGCTTGACCTTATAAAAGTTCCGATAACTCTCTATTATAACCTCAGATTGAACTAAATACAGACAGAATCATGCTTCGACCATATGTTGAAGGAATTCTGGCAATTTAGTATTTAGGTACGAACGCGCTTGCGACTTTGAAGTTATTGTGAACGGCAAATTTCGTACCGACTTGCGTGCCAAAGTGCCACTTGGCCAGCGAATTGATTACGAATGTAGCCTAACTTGTTGCAATACATATACTAGCTCTGAATTTTATACAGAAATATACAATTATACGCAATGACACGGAACAATTTGACTGAAGAACGCTCAATAACACGCAAAACTACTCAAACATACCTAAAAAGGACAGAAATCCTGCAATTTGACAATGTTTCTATTCAATAACAATAATAACTTTAATAATACTAATTCAATTTTACACAAAAACACACAATTATATGCAAGAACACAAAGAAACGCTCGGCAACATTGAAAACCGCACTCTAGTCAGTTTCTTAAATTTACTTATTTTACAACTTTGAGTGATGGGTAGATCCATATAAACCTCGTATTATTTTGTAGGTGATCGATTTGCTCCGGCATTCCACTTATTACACGATGTGTTTCAACAAATTCGTACCTGCTTACCATCATCATTTCGGACATCAATGTAAAGTGTCCAATTATGGTTTTACTAAATTAATAGAACTGTTCGAGGCTATTCCGGAAATAGTAAAGGTAAATATATAAAACCAGGTGTAATAAGTATAAAATTTACAACTAAATAATTAGCATTTACTTTGTATTCTTAAAGTAACATTTATCAAGAGAACACATATGCCGCTAGGTCTAATCTCACTCCTATGACATTTGACAGTTTACTTGTCAACTATATATTATTGTATGCTTTTTTGGGTGATTATCCGCTAATGCCTAAAAGATCTATAGAGTCCAGTTTTTTTTAGTGGTTCCAGTTCTATTAGTTGAAGTAATTTTAGAATATTTGTAGGCTTCATTTTAAGCAGGTCCTATAACCAGTGCAGTGCCTTGCACTTTGCAAGTATCATCTTTTATTACACAGAATCTACATTATTTCTCCGCCACTATATAATTTGAGTCTCTCTTAGTACAGCCTTACTCGGCTTATGCATTCTTTTAATCTCACCTGGTTATAGTTCTCCAGGATTGTCGTCGACTGTCTTAGCCCTAATAAACACTGTTCAAATTTGATTTACGCCTAGTCAAAATAATATCTCCTCCGGACAACAGCTCTAGCGAGTGACGTTTTGCATTCTTATTGGTGGATTCGTTACACTCGTCACCCCAACATTCGTATTCACCAAAACAAGACATGGGGATGTTGTTTTGACGCGGCTTTAATGAAATTTGAACAGAGTATAGATCTTTCCAATGGTCCTTTCGCCTCGTTTTTGTTTTTCTTCCAATATATTATACAGGGTGTCCCAAATAAGAGTGACTGATTTTAAATATAAATGCCCAGCTTATTAATTGCTCCAAAGAGATAAGGTTTTCACTAGTTTCACTAGTTTATCAAAGAGATATTTTTAGGCTTAACTGGCGTCTCATCTCATCAACACAGGGTGTTTTACTAATATTGGTCAAATTCAAAGAGGAAAATATTTATTTTTTTAAATGGAACACCCTATAATTTTTAATCTTATTCCAAAGAGCAATCATTCTCCTTTCCAAATATGTATAGTTTTCTATCTTCTGTTTCATTAACAACAAAGATATTCGAAGTTTCATGTGGTAGTACATTTTTAATTAGTAGTTCCATATGAACGTATTTTGATGCCTAAAATCAGCAATTTTGACAATAGTAATTCTGATAAGTCATATAAGTCAGTTTCGGAATGATCTATACAGTAAGTGAAAAAGCTCAAACTGCAATAATTTATGCAAAAACGAAATCAATAATTCAAACAAGGAGGATATCCACAAGGAAATTTATGAACAATCTGTCATCAGTGAATATAATTTAAAAATTGTATGTACAATTTATCGAAACTGGTTGCATTGCACACTTAAAAAACCAAGAAATAATGATGGTCTTTTAAACAAGTTGATGTCAATTAATGAAGTGCCACATGATAACGATAATAAAATTTCAACTAGAAAAATTGCTGGAATTATAGAGCTTAGCAAGAGTGACGTTCAAAAATGAAGTTTTAAGACTAACTCCATACAAAATTCAGACTTGAACGAGTCAGATTATGAAAAACGAGTAATGGTATGTGAGACTTTACTTGACTTATTAAAAAACGAACCCAATTCTTTATGAATTATGTTTGATGAAGCAATGTTTCACATTAATGGTATGTGTAACAAACATAATTGTAGAATATGGGGTTCTCGAAAACCAATTTCTTTTAATGAATTTGTTGTTATGCGTCAAACGGTCACAGCATGAGTTGATTTTAGGCATCAAAATAAGTTCATATGAAACTACTAATTAAAAATGTACTACTACATGAATCTTCGAATATCTTTGTTGTTAATGAAACAAAAGATAGAAAACTATACATTTTTGGAAAGGAGAATGCTTGCTCTTTCGAATGATATCAAAAATTATAGGGTGTTCCATTGAAAAAAATACATATTTTCCCCTTTGAATTTGACCAACATTAGTAAAACACCCTGTGTTGATGAGATGAAATGCCAGCCAAGCCTAAAAAAATCTCTTTAATAAACTAGTGAAAATAGTGAAAACCCCATCTCTTTGGGGCAATTAATAAGCTGGGCATTTATGTTTAAAATCAGTCACTCTTATTTGGGACACCCTGTATTATAAAGAAGAGTGTTTCAGTTAGTTAATCTGCTGTTTCATTTCTTTCTCTCACTATGTATGCTAGAACATACAGAAAAACGTATCTAGTTCATTAAGATTTTGAAGGCTTTCTCATAACATTAGAGAACTGATTAGACAAGAACTCAGTGCTTCAATTGTCACTGGACTGGCAATCCCTGTTGTTGTGTAAAGATGGTAAGGCTCCTGGTAGGGATGGCATAACCTATGAGTTTCTGAAACACTTACCACAAAATTGGCGCTTGTACATGTGTCACTTATATAATAAAATATTAGAATCGGAAAAAGTTCCGCTTGGCTGGTGTGAAACAATTCTAAAAATGCTTCTCAAGAAAGGACCCTTAGATGATCCAAACAACTATCGCGGTATATCGCTAATCAATTGCTGTGTTAAAGTACACACTTATTTTACTAAATCGTCTGTCCAGCTGGTGTGAAGATAATTCTATACTTCCAGAAACACAATATGGCTTTCGAAAAGACAGAGGCTGTTTAGATAATATTTTCATTTTAATCTCGATGTTGCAAATCACTCTTAGACTCCAGCGCAGAAAAGTGTTCGCTGTCTTTGTGGACTTCAAAAGAGCATTTGACATAAGTAATCATAAACTTCTTTGGTTGAAACTTTATAAATTTGGGATTAGTTCTAAACACATTCGAATTCTAAAACAGATATAGGATAACGCAACATTCTCAATCAAGCAACAAAACTCATACAGTAAAAAATACAACATCTCGGAAGGTGTCTTGTTGGGAGAATCACTTAGTCCCCTAATTTTTTCTATTTTCATATCTGACATTGAAGATTATTTTCGTTCAAAAAATCTGAATGGACTTACTATTGACGGCAACAAAGACGTATTAATGCTTCAATACGCAGATGATATAGTTATTCTTGGCGACTCTCCAATCGATATAGAGCGAAAACTAAAGGTACTCGAGTCTTATTGCTTTGATAACAAACTTGCAGTCAATACTGATAAAACCAAAGTAATGATATTCGCAAAAAGTGGTCATGTACATAATTACAAAAAAAATTTCATTATAGTGGATATTATCTGGAAACAGTAAAGCAGTTTACCTACTTGGGTGTTGATGTCTCCTCCACAGCCTTGTTTTGCACCATGGCTAAGAATTCTAAAATTAAAGCTAATCGGGCTATTGGAGCAGTAATGGATATAATGTGTCGGTCAAAAATGAATACTTGTGAATCATGGATCAATTTATACAATTCAATTATTTTATCTTCTCTTTCCTTTGGAATTGGTATATGGGGTCTACGTTACACTGATATTATAGAGCGCGTACAGGTAAACTTTTTCAAAAAACTCTCAAAGAATACCCCAGATTACATTGTACCCTTGGAAACATGTTCCGATCATTTGTCAATGGTTGTTTTCAAACATGCCTTACTTTGGATGAACAAACTGAAAGAAATGGATTCTTCGAGACTTTCAAAAATTTGCTTCAATCGACTTGCTCAGCTAGAATCTAATAATAATTCAAAGTATAATTGGGTGACGCAACTTACAGAATTGTTTATTTATGCGCAATGTGAGTGTCTATGGGAAAATTATTTAAGTACAAATGTACGCAGTTTAGATAGACTTATTTTAGACAAATTGCGAAAACGCCTGCTTGATAGTGACATGAACAAAAAGGTTGCTTCTAGTTACTCTTTACTATACTCACACTTAATAGTTGGTGAAAATAACAGTTATTTGCAAATACCCGCTCACATCTATATAACCAGAATAATAGCGCAACTTAGAACGTGTAGTAAAACATTTTTAAAATTGTCTTTTAAAGGAAATTTTTATATAATCAACAGCACTGATAATTGCACTGTCTGTAATATGGATTCCCTGGAGTCATTACATCATATTATGCTTTTTGAATGTCCCATTTACAGCCCTCTAAGAAAAAATAGTTTTTTTCACAATGTTCATAATATTGATGACCTAGTACACTATCTTAACACTAATAATACACAAAATGGATTTTTTAAACTCACTGAATTAGCTCATAGCATTAATAGTATCATAATGCTGCGAGCATTTGCACGTGGTGAATGATTGACATTACCATCAAGTACATGCACAGATATTTTATACTTTTATTTTTGTATTAACTATGTCTATGTCGTAATGTATCTCTAATTATGTTAATTCCTCACTTGATATTTTGTACCGAACCCTTGTGAAAAGATTTATCTTAGGCACAATAAAACTAACTATCTATCACTGGACTATCTAACAAGATGATAATTCTTTTGGGCACATCATCTTATGGCGTTAATTTCAGCTAAGAGTTTTTCCCAAGTAACCTAACTCGTACACTCCCATCCCAGTCCCTTATTTATTTTATAAAGTAACGGTCTGTCACTTCATTTTTAGATTGATGAATTACTGGATGGAGAAAGAACTGTAAGTTTGACGTTACCACAAGCTTTAAAAGTCTTAGGTGCTCAAATTGTACAAATAATAAAATCAACTCAACAATCTTCGTTACTTTTAACCGATCTACCTAAAGCTTATTTAGCCGAATTCGGATATCCTCTGGAACCACAATTGTACGAGTGCTGTTCGGTTTCGGAAGTCTTAACAAAACTCACCGATTATATTCAGGTAGGGCAACATTTTAAAACAAGGTCGTTTAACTATACATCAAATATTCACCATAAAGTGCTTAATGAACAACAGAAAAGACGAAAACAGATAAAACAAGCAATTGTAAAAACTATTCGCTCCAAAAAGTAAGTCACTTTGAATATCTGGGAGTAACAGTGACAGATAAAAGCGATGAAGACGTGTAAATCAATTTAAATCAGCCAGCAGCGCCTTCAAGAATTGGTTCTAAAGGATGCAAAAATGCATTTCTCTCTTTGAAAAGCAATAGTGAAGTTATCTACTCTTTTTTAAGCTTTAAGAATGCAAAAAATTAACTCCTTCATTTTGGTTTTTTTTTACTATTTTTGTTGCTTTCGTTTCTTTGGGCTTCAAGCAGTTGTGCGTGACGCATCAGTCGTCACGACTTTTAAGCAAAACGAACACGATTTTTTAGGATCCTCAAAACCACTTGTCATGTGCAAATGCCAATGAATTTCCTGTTTCCTGTTTTTGATAATATAATTTTGCATATTTAGATATTTTTAGTAAGGTTTAAATCGTAATCGGCACAATCTTAACCTTTAAATAAACGTCAAACCGATCAAACGTCAAATATTTAATGTCCTTGGCCTGAAGCTCTTACTTTTCGGTATGTGCTCAAGGGGCGAGGGGAAGGTAAGACTAGGCGTCACGCCCGGTAATAAACGAACGAAATTCAGTCACTACGAGCTGCTATCAGCAGCCAAAAGTGAATAATCGAAAACACCTTTAATTGTACTGTTTGTTACAATAGTCTGCATAGGAAGATACGCATAGTAATATGGAAATATTGTAAATACTACGTTGACCAAGCAAGTACTAACCATTCACGGTCCTAATCAATTTAAATGACGGTTACTTAGTAATTTCATATTAGTGGATGTAAGAGCAGTAGATGAGATTTTTGATGGAATCCCTCAAAAATATCATGGTTAATGATAATCAATTGCCTCCACCGGTGCTAATTGCACAATCACAGTTTATAGCCAATACAACCAAAAATGGACCTGTTTTTCGGCATGTTTTCGAATTTTACTCGAAAAGTATTAAGTTTATCGTGCATATTTATGGAAACAAAGTTATAAAGCGTGAAATTTGCTATAAAATTCCGTGGTTCAAAATTTAAATATTCCCATTCCTGCAGCCACAGCGGATGAATAAGTAAAAAAATTGAAAAAACAAAAAACATCTGTTTTCAGATGCAAAATACTAATGCAATTTATGAAGCAATGTAAATCAGTATTTGTCTCATTATACGTTATGAACTGAATGCAACAAACGCGGTTCCGATATCTTATTTAGTTGCTGAGTAATCTAATTGTTAATAAACATTAGGTAAAAGAAATAGTCACTGTTAGAATAAAGACATATGCCACAAAAAAACTGTTCAAACTTACAATAATGTTTTTACACATACTAGAAGGCTACGGCTATCATATGCAATGATTTAATCAACATTTTTTTCGGTTTAACTGACTCAGACGTTAGTTTAAAAAAGTGGTTCACATTTTACCTTAGTAACAATTAAGATATCTGTGCGGTTTTTTTATCTTAATTGAAATCTGAAAAAAACCCACTTAAAGGACTTGGAAAAACACAACTTTTGGCGTTTTGAACGTTCAATTCGGACCATTTAATCCCGAGTTATTGAATCCCAAACTTGATCAACGAGTCTAGGCAAACGAACAACAATCTGACGAAAAAAAATACTGTCATTCAGGTCCTTCTGCATACTTCCCAGATATTTTTCAACACACCTACCATTCATAACTTATCAACAATTAAATCAAATAGAAGAGAGAATGTGAGTGGAAGAGGCTCTCGGCGCTGTGATTCCGAGGGGAGGGCATGGCTGAGTATAGCGGCGAGAGCACATATTATACTATGTGGGTAGAGATTCAATCGTACCTGCATGTCGGTATTTTCTTTTTCGTTAGCTTGTTGATTGTTTGCCGGGAATCGTTGATCAAGTTTGGGATTCAATAACTCGGGATTAAATGGTCCGAATTGAACGTTCAAAACGCCAAAAGTTGTGTTTTTCCAAGTCTTTTAAGAGGGTTTTTTTCAGATTTCTTAATTGTTACTAAGTTAAAATTTGAACCACTTTTTTAAACTAACGTCTGAGTCAGTTAAACCTAAAACATTGTTGATAAAATCATTGCATATGATAGCTGTAACCTTCTAGTATGTGTAAAAACATTATTGTAACTTTAAACAATTTTTTGTGGAATATGTCTTTATTCTAACAATGTCTATTTCTTTTACCCAATGTTTATTAACAATTAGATTACTTAGCAACTAAATAAGATATCGAAACCGCGTTTGTTGCATTCAGTTCGTGAATAAATAACGTATAATGCGACAAATTGCTTCATAAATTGCATTAGTATGTTGCGTCTGAAAAACAGCTGATTTTTCAATTTTTTTTACTTATTCATCCGCTGTGTCTGCAGGGATGGGAATTTTTACAATTTGAACCACGAAATTTTATAGCAAATTTTACGCTCTATAACTTTGTTTGTATACATATGCACGATAAATTTAATACTTTTCGAGTAAAATTCGAAAATATGTCGAAAAATAGGCCCATTGTTGGTTGTTTTGGCTATAAACTGTTATTGTGCCATCAGCACAGCCTAAAAACCGGTGAAGGCAACGGATTATCATTAACCATGATATGTTTGAGGGATTCCATCAAAAATCTCGCCTACTGCGTTCACATCCATGTTTTGATAGTTTTTGGGCTAACCCTATCAGACTATATTGTTATCTAACTGGAATGGGATATCAAATTCAACGATAATATATTGAAAAATGATTATCTGTGATTTTTCTATTAAATAGGTGGTCAATAGCAATTCTGGCTTATCGTTGATTGCGATAGAAGTGGATACAATACCAAATACTCTAACTGTAAGATGTTGGGCGTTACTTTTAAAACCACCTCATTCTTTGGATTTGAATATTTTTCGATACGAATACGAATCGAGATACAACAGCTGCTTTTCCATGGATGGTTTACAACAGATCGGGAACGTAATTTCGGTAAAATATTATTTGGAAAAATCTCACCTATTTTTATATAAAATAAATTTGTTTTTAGGTATCGTTTAAGAACGATTCGAATTACATATCCTTGACGAATTTGTACATCCTCGCCGCTCAATTATACCACGTTATATTCAAAAATGGCGGAAGCGTATTGTATTTTAATTTAGAAAAATTATACCAAGAACAATATGGAAAAATTCTCAAATTCAGCTCGTACCAAATATATTCCGTGGCGGATTTCTACAATCACTTCAATTTAATGTTTTTTATTAAAAGCAGAAAAATGAAGAGCATTGTATTACTTAACAGGCATTTGGCAGGTGAGTTGATAATATTAATCGTCTAATAATTATGAATCAATGAAAAATTTTGTTTAATAGAACATTTCGTACCTTTGCCGCCGTCTATGTATAAATCAATGGATTTAGTGGAAAAAAGTGATGGTTCTAGCAATTGGCCTCCACCTCCTCAGTTTGCTATGGCTCCTATCACACAAAAAAGACCGTGTCCTCCTAAACCAGACACTCCACCTTCACCGGTATGTTTTTTTTATAAATATTTTTTGAAAAATAATAATTTGAAAAATATATAAACGTTTAATAGAACCTAACAATGGCGACTCGTGATTTTAACAGGTCGACCAATGATCAAAATAAAAGCGTTTTTTAATTCGCCATCGGTGATTATACCTTCTGTCCTTTTTCTACCAATAGGAAATCTATGACACATATATTATCAGTGATGGATTGTTGAATTAAAAAACGTTTGTTTGTTCTGTTGCATTGAAATTTATATGCGTCAGAATAAAAAACTTCAGATTACCACTAGAGATATATGCAATTATACCAATTTGTTGACATACAGCCTCGAAACAGGTGATATAGTTCAACAAATAGGTGGTCGATGGTGGTCGATTTACTAGCATCATCTCGAATTTGTACCTGAGCAACCGTAAACAAAAAAAAAATAATCAGGTGTTGGTTACCCCTTCCATACGGATCTGTATCATAATATGGTTTTCGATATAAGATTTATGCATTTTTAATCTCTTATTGTTATCAGATGTTTGTTTTGTTTTCGCTTATGTCGTTGTGAAAAGGTGACTAAAACGTTCGCTATTGGCAATATTAGTCATCTTGAGATTTTACCAAGGAATCTAACGCTAAATTTTTGTACAAACCTTTTAGGCCAGTCGGTAGGGGTCATTTTATGCCAAAAGTACAAGTAATTAGCAATACGGCTGATTTTTTTCATGAGTACCTTAAAGTATGTATATTAATATAAAAAAAAGTTTACCAGTCTATCGATTCCCCCAATTTAAAAAAAAATCAAAAAACTTTTTTTTTCGAAACTCCTTAATATTTCGCGCTGGGAGGAAGGTAGAGAAAAATAAAAAATACCACCGTGTAGGGGAAGTGTTTTGCAATAAATAAAGGTCTCTTGCGCTTTTTTCGTCCGAGCAATGGTTTGTCCAGAAAAAAATCGGTAAACTAAGTATGTGTTCCGCATCCGGGCGACTCTGCTGCACGGCCTAAGACCTACTTTCTGAATCGCGGGAAAAAATGTAAATATTTAATCAGAATTTTTTTTCAATTTTTGGCAAGATCAATGTTGTGAATAATAAATAAAAGGTAATAACTTAATTTTTACATATTTTTATTGGAAAAAGTTATGCAATTGAAATTATATATTAATCATCTTTTATACCTTTTCACTATATACATTTTGTTCGTTGAATATTAATCTTTATATTACAGGAGTATCAAATTTTATTTCGAAAAAATAAAGAAGATTCCTACCCGAATCTATAAAAATTGCTATTTTCGCATATAATACAAAAATAAATGTAAATTAAATAATTTTGTGCTCATATATTCTTGATCTTAGAAGTTTCCCCAACATTTTCACGCAATCCTCGTTAAAATTACTTTAGTTTTATTAAAGTTACAGTACTGTGGAAACAACTTATGGAATAAAATTCTTTATGTCATTGTTTCAGAAAATTATAAAAAATGCCGAGACACGTCAACTTTTGAATTGAGTTGTGCGTTATGTAAACATAAATTTAAATGTACAGGGTGATTCACGCAAGTATGCCATAGTCGGTGTTTTTTTAATGAATGTATATTTGCATATTTTTGAAATCCTCTTAATGAACCGATTCCAACAAACTAAATAATGTAAAATTAATAATTTATTACACTTGAAATATTGGTACTTTTTTAAATTAGCTAAATATGGATTTATCAAAAATCTAAACTAACTTATTAGACGTATTTGTATATTAAACAAAACCTGCTACGCCTATGAATTTTATCATAAATACTTAAAAATTGCCTAAAAACGCCAATAATTAGACAAAATCAGTAAATAATGTGGATTGTTTTAAATCGGTAAATAATGTGGATTGTTTTAAATCGGTAAATAATGTGGATTGTTTTCTATTCTTTCAGTTGTTGATAGTGTATACTGAAAAAGTAAAATCTTTGTCAAACACTCTTTCCTTGTCGACATAACGATGAAATATTTAACTGAGACTCACTGAATTGAGATTTTAATGATCGGGTACGAGAATAACTGCAGAAGTAAAGTTGAAGTGGCAAACTTATTTAATCACAGGTATCCCGAATTACCTAATATTTCACAAAGTACTGTGTCTAAAATTCACTCACAATTCAGAGAACTTGGACATGTCAAACCATTGAAAAGAAAACCACACTTCGTTGAAGATGATGTGAAAGTGGATATTTTGTTAAGTGTCGAAGAGAATCCAACTTCAAGTACACGTCAAATTGCCCGTGAAAATAATGTTAGTCATACAACTTTTCTGAGATGTCTTCATAAAGAAAAACTTCGTCCCTACAAATTAACTTTTGTGTGGGAGTTAACAGAAGACGATCCAGATCGTAGAATGGATTTCTGCGAAAGATTGATGAATAAGCTGAACAGAAATGAGATAGCTCTTGGTACCATTCTTTTTTCTGACGAATCATCATTCACATTGAATGGAGAGGTAAACCGACAGAACTGTAGATATTGGTCAGCAGAGAATTCTAATTGGATGCGTGATACACTTACTCAGCACCCTCAAAAGGTGAACGTTTGGGCCGGTATCATAGGCGACCATATTATTGAGTGGCCAGCTAGATCGCCAGACCTTACGCCGTTAGATTTTTTTCTGTGGGGTTATCTCAAGAACAAAGTATATGCAACACAACCAACTAGCATTGTAGACCTCAAAGACAGGATACCTACAGAAATACGGAATATTTCACCTCAAACTTTAAACAAAGTTAAGGAGGAGTTCTATAGGAGACTGTGCTATAGCCAACAACTAGGTGGAGAATATTTTGAGCATTTATTTTAATGTATTAAAATCAAATATATCAGGTATTTTATGTATGTGTTTAATAACTTTAAAAATAAAAATTTCACCCTGTATAATTCATAATTGACCATACATTATTTAGTTTGTTGGAATCGGTTCATTAAGAGGATTTCAAAAATAAGCAGGGTGTTTCATTAAAAAAAAACAACACCGACTATATGGCATACTTGCGTGAATCACCCTGTACATTTACATTTATGTTTACATAACGCACAACTCAATTCAAAAGTTGACGTGTCTCGGCATTTTTTATAACTTCCTAAAGTAATGACATAAAGAATTTTATTCCATAAGTGGTTTCCACACTGTATATTACATTATAACTGTCATACAATAGTTTATATTGTACTCCGAAGCGCTTCAGGAGTCGCGCGGTTGCGGAACACATACTTAGTTTACCGAATTTTTTCCGGACAAACCATTGCTCGGACGAAAGGAACGCAAGAGACCTTTTTTGTTGCAAAACACTCCCCTTACACGGTGGTATTTTTTATTTTTCTCTACCATCCTCCCAGCGCGAAATATTGAGGAATTTAGAAAAAAAAAGTTTTTTTATTTTTTTGCAATTTAGGAAATCGATAGACTGGTAAACTTTTTTTCATCAATCTACATACTTTAAGGTACTTATGAAAAAAATCAGCCGTATTGCTAATTACTTGTAGCTGTGACCCCTATCGTCTGGTCTATTATTTTGTTATTGAAAATGCTGCATCATGTCTGTCATACATGCCAAGATGTGAGCATCAAGGTCAAAGGCAGCAAGAATCAGTTTTTTGATAATATCTCGATTTCGGTCTTGGAAATGAATAATAAAAATAAACTGAGTGATAAATGTAAGCCATGTTTTGTTTCTCATATTTTGTTCAATATTCGTACTCCTGTATTGAAGTTTTGACTCTTGCGGTTTTTTAATATAGAATACTGATTTTAGTTGAACAATCAAAAATTATTTTTTTATTTTTAGGATCGCAATCCTTGGAATCTTTGGTCGAATAATTCCCCATTCGACAATCGCAAAAATTTATCAATTAAAATGCCAATTATACAAAATCCAAAATTATTGGGCGATCCGTACTCACTAATATCCCCAGCTAGGCAACTTTTACCTTCTTTAAAATATTTGTGGGGTATAAATATGCCGTCCGTATCGTCTCCTGACCCCACAGAGTTACCAATACCTGATAAATTAATACTCAAAGGTAAGTTACCTATTTAAAATTGAAACAACAATAAGATATTATTTTTTTCTTGTCAAGGTGGTGTCGCAGATGATTCGGCAGATTCCGGCGTTAATATTAAACTTGATAATTCACCTTCTGATGCTGAAAACGAAGCAAGCTCTTCTATTATGTGTAAGTATATACAGAGCTCGGCAAAAGTCCGGTACCGAAGAAAATATAAATTTTATGAAAAATCTTTTTATACCACAAATTTAACTCCAACTTGAACTGTAATTTGAAAATATTTTAAAATATACGGGGTGTTCCAATAAAGTGTGGCGTATCAAAGTTATAATTTTTTTTATGGAACACCCTATATTTTATTGCATTTTCTGATTTCCCCTAAAAAATTTGAAAATAATCCTTCATTATGGTTCCCTATACCTAAATACAGAGGGTTCTGAGTTATGCAGATTTTAAAAATGTGAACGTTTCGAAAACAATTGATAACTCATTAATATAACAAATTCTAGCAAATTTTCTCTTATATCTATCTAAATAGCTGGACATTCGTTGAATGTATTCCACGATTGATTACTAAATATTCCTTACACAGTGTTCAGAATTCTCAGTTTCATTATTAGATCATTCAATGTGCAGTATCAGGCTTATTTTAAATGTATTTCAATAATTCATCATATTAAAAAAAATGTCTTCTTCCGAATGGTATGAGGGTGTCCTATACCTAGATATTATACTTTTCGTGTAATTTACAATTTTCTTAAATTTTATGCTAAATCGATTTTAAAACATCTGCAATTCTCTCTAAATTTCAAACTAATGATCTTGGCATAGTTGTTGTAAGAAACTAAATAGATCATGTTTTAAGCCTCCAGAAAATATAGGGTTCTGCTATCCTATACCGAGTGGTTAAAAAGATATAGCCACTCTCACAGAAAAATAACTATCCACTCAGAGATATTTTATGAAATAACAAAAAACAAAGTTTCACACAATACGAGTGTTATGTTGATGATTGGTTTAATTATTATTATTTAGAACATTGAAATACAACATGAATAAAAACGGAACTAACCACAAACCACTGAAACTAATAAACTTTTTGTAAAGAGATATTTAGTACTCAATCGTGGAATACATTCAACAAATGTCCAACTATTTAGATGTGCGAGAAAATTTGCTAGAATTTGTTATATCAATGAGTTATAAATTTTTTTCGAAATGTTCACATTTTTAAAAAAGTCATCATAACTCGGAATCCTCTGTATTTAGGTATAGGGAGCCATTATGAAGGATTATTTTTAAAATTTTAAGGGGTAATCAGAAAATGCAATAAAATATAGGATTTTCCATAAAGAAAAATATAACTGATAGGCCACTTTGGAACACCCTGTATATTTCAAAATATTTTCAAATTTTAGTTTAAATTGGAGTAAAATTTATGGTATAAAGATTTTCCAAAAAATTTATAATTTCTTCGAAATTTGTCCGGTCCCGGACTTTTACCGAACTTTGTAATTAGCTGAATGATTTGTGGACATTTGCTAAAATTTCCAGTCTCCCAGATATTTTAAATAAACCCCAATGCACGTGTAATAGTCGGAGAGCTGCATGGGAATCACGACATATAGAATTCTATTTTAGTGACGTCACCCAAAAGCTGGCTATAATTTTGAAATTTGGTATTACATCACATTTCTTGCGATTATAGGAATCTATAGGTTCGACAATTTTCGGAATAATAGTATCAATTCGAAAAAGTTTTTTGTTATTTAACACATATCTGACATTTTATAGACTGCTTTAGCTTTAGTTTCCCTCTTCCAGTCTATTATGATTTTTTTTTCATTCTTCTTAAGACTTATAGAATAGAATGAAGACGATTCTACGCTTTAGATCACGTGTCATGATACCAATTCATCGCATCCAAACGATATGAAACGGTTGTTAGGTAACGTGACGTCACTAAAATAGAATTCTATTTGTCGTAATCCTGGTCCTGCACGTTATAAGGTCTGTTCCAACCGCAATCAGAAACTGTCAGAAACGATCGGAGAATAACTGGTCATAACAAACAACCACATTACCACAGTATACCAACACAACCAGTAGTACATCTCAACTTCGCGCATCGGTTGTGCGCAGTTCGTCATTTCGGTTTAGAAACCTCTCAAATTCAGCAAGGACGGCGTATATTCTACTTCAGTTTAGGGACAGTTCAGTTTGGCTTAGTCACGTAAGCAGTGGCGTGGTGTGATTTAAATTTTTTTTTTTAGTGACTAATCAAATAAGGTGTAGTTTGTGCTGCAAAAAACTGTAAAAGTAAATCATATTTATATAATATGAAAAAAAAAGTTTTTTTAGATTTCCTTTTTTTCTTGTTTCATTTATTATAAATTCATATATAAGAGTTGGATTATATTACACTTAAATAGAAATACACATAAATAAAAATTTCAAAAAAAATAATAAAGAAAGAAAGAAATTTATGTATACAATAGTGTGCCAGTTACTTCTATAAATAAACAAACACAACATGTTTAGACACGTCATTACACACCTGAAAGTTTAAAATTAATTTACATAAATCCAACATAATTACATTTATTTTACAATTAAAATGGAATTTTATTTATTTAATTAAATTTAAAAGAGTAAATCAATCTTCATATGAAGATCTGGGCCATTCATAATCGAATTCCTCCTCAATCTCATAAAATGCCTGCCCAACAAGCGCCTGTTTCACTATAAATTTTTATTTTTTAAGTTTAAAGTTTTTCCATAATACTGGAAAAGTGTTATATATTTTACAGTAATAGAATTCTGTTTGCCTAGCAGTACCCTCCTGATTAATTTTTGTTAGTCTAATCAGGTTTTTGTATTATAGTTGTGTATCATTGATCCAGTGGTATACTTATTTTATTTTTATGCACAAAAATGATAGCTTCCAAAATGTAAAAACAAGGTATTGTGAAAATCTCTAATTCAATAAAAATAGGCCTTGCATGATCTCTATTATAATAATGATTAGTTAATTATTTGGCATCATATTTAATGAAATGTAATCTTAATTTGTAATTAAATATTATTGGATTATGAAATTTAACTAGGTTTTTAATAAAAATCAATAAGTGTATCCTCTGTTTTAATACAATTTGTTTTGCTATTGTTGCCGATTCTAAATTCTCCAGAGTTTTTTCCTTGTAACATGTTCAAATTGTTTATTATATAATATTCACAACATTAATCTACTCAATAACATTTCCTTCGAAACATAAATTTAACAACTTTGAATTATACTTATCCTTCCCTGTCCAAAAAGTAGAACTGTTGGTTAATACGGACCTCGTATCTAAACCCGAATGGCCGTTTCAAGGCCAAATAAAATTATTGCGCACAACCGATGCGCGAAGTTGAGATGCACTACTGGTTGTTTTGGAATACTGTGGTGTAACTATTGTCAATGTGATGACCCATATTTTTAATCCCTTTGAAGGAAAAAGCTGCCCAATGGCGTGCTAAAATTGTTTTATAAATTCGAATATTGTGAAGTAATGCTTTCCAATAATGCTTTCCAAATGTAATTCAAATTAATATAGTGGATTAAAATTAATCTGCATAAAATTTGTAATACAATAATTCAAGGTCATCACATTAACATCAGTTACACTATACAATGGACCATTGTAATGAGCTTTTTTTTTCGAATATAATTGGTTGCTTATCTCCAACGGCTTAAAAGCCATACTGGAAACCATGTATAAGTATTCAAAAGTGGCAGTGTACCATTGTTATTACATTATTTATTTCTTGAGTTATTTGCAGTGGCTGGTTAATTTTCTTGCCATATTTGTACTTGAAAGAACAGTTTTTTAATAACCTATCGATAGAAGGATCAATAATTTGAATGAACCAAATAAGATAACTACAATATTGTCTGAAATGTCAAAATTGTTATAATAAACCACCATTTTTAAAAGCGACAGCAGCACGCACTTAATTCTTCTGAGCTGTAAACATGTTAAATGGACCAGAAAACTTTTATATCTTGGTGGCAACAGTTCCATTGGATCTAACAATCACGTGAACACTCGAAGTTTTTCATTTTATCTTCAATACTAGTAAGAACTATCCTTATTAAGAAATCCCATATTTATACATCCAAGTGCGCATGCGTATTTGTCAAAATAACTGACTTCGATCTAAAAGTGACAGCACATACTGATAGATAGATGTTGCTTTCGTTTATTTGGGCTTCAAGCACTTGTGCGTAACGACTCAGTCATCACGACTTTTAAGCAAAACGAACACGATTTTTTAGGATGCTCAAAAAATGTTTTTGATAATATAATTTTGCATATTTCGATATTTTTAGTAAGGTTTAAATCGTAATCGGCACAATCTTAACGTTTAAATAAACGTCAAACCGGTGAAACGTCAAATATTTAATGTCCGTGACTTGAAGCTCATACTTTTCGGTATGTGCTCAAGGGGAAGGTAAGACTAGGCGTCACGCCCGGTAATAAACGAACGGAATTCAGTCACTACCAGCAGCCAAAAGTAAAGAATCGAAAACACCTAGAGCCTAGAGTAATAGAGCGGTAAGCGAACGATCATGAGGCAAATCATTAACTTGCTGACGTTACTTTTTGATTTTCGATTACATACATTGAACAAATTATATTAGACTACTATGATGGTGTATTTCAGCATGTCACGACAACTCGCTTCCTATTTACATATCGTGGGCATAAGTCTCCCTACCCCACAGCCGTGATTGTTTTATGCCATTTCGTGCAAACTTCACACCGTCAAAGACATAAAAGTTGCTTAAATTTTTGCCCGCCATATTTCTAAAATAATATTGTTTTTTTGTTTTTAGGTGAAATTGGGAAACCATCTTTTGCAACATTTTTAGATTTTACCGATTAATATTAAACACTAATTTAATGCGCACAATCTTGAATATTCAAGTTTTTTAACGAAAAACATAATTTTAAATCTGGATGAACTTTAGGAGATGTAAAAAAAACGCTTAAAGAATCAGATCAATTTATTTTTTATCAAAATCGTACTAATTTGTATTTCTAAAAGTATTTTTGTTAAAAATATTATTGTAGTACAAAGATAGATTTTAGAACACTTTCAAAATTTTGAGTGGAGTTTCAAGTATACATATTTTATAACGTACTTTGCAGAAAAAAAGGCAAACATTTTTATTAGAAGTAGAAAATACATTTGAAAGTCTATTTTACTGTGTAAGAAATAGTTTTGTGTATGTAGTAAAGAAAGGTTTAAGTTGGATTTATAAACTATGTCATGTTGTTCGCTGCTGCTCCAAATTGACCAAATTTTATATCTTGTTCTTCGTGATCACAGAACATAAATCAATATTTTGAAGATTATTATACAGCTACAAGGTGATGAAGCCTAAAGGTTTTATTGTCACAAATTTGATTTAGTTGAATATTTACAACAATACATGTGAAATTTGACAGTAGCTAATCGACTGGTGTCATGTGCATAGTACAATCGAGGTACCCATAGTATGCATTGTACATGCAAGAAAAAATCGTGCACTGTACTAGTCAAGAGAGGTGCTACTATTAAATAAGCTACTGTTATATTGATGCGCTTTAGCAGCATGATATATGATCATCTGTAGGTGCTGTCAACTGGCATTTTGCATAACACCAATTGGATTCTACTGTGCAAATTGAAGTTGACATTTTTTGGCACTGCTTGTGTTTTGACCAATTAAATGTCAACATTACCAACAACGAGCAAAGAACAACATATTTTATAAATCCAATTTGATTTTCAATCATATACGATTCATATTTTGTTTCATGTCGTTACCAAGTAGGGTTAGTTGAATGTTTTTATATATTTCAAAAGGATACAAGATGTTCCTTTAAAAAAATTATAAAATTTGCATTTTTCATTGGGAAAACTTATTATATCTTTTTGGAAATTACAAAATAAATATTTCTTGTTTTATGGTCCAAATAGATCGATTTTAAAATAATTTTACAGTTTTAAATCGCTAATATTTTCAAAAATTATAATTTTATAAGCACTTTAGCGAAAATGAGACGAGATAAAGCTATTTAGCCACACATTTTAAAGTTGTATGAGGTTGTTGAATTAATTTTAAAGACCACCTCGTTAAACATTCCTGTAATTTATATCTGTGATTGTTTATCGTTTAAGTTCGAGTCAGTAGAATATAAGAGTCGATATTATCGAAATCACTACTACCGACTTTCGTTTTTATTGTAGGTTGTATACATTGCTATTTTTAATGTTATTTATTGTGTTTTTTTATGGAAAATAGCGCTTGCAATTATATGCAATATTTTTGTAATTACTTCACTTTTTACAATGTAGGTAATTATTACTTTTTACAATATATGTGACTTTTTTTTTCTAGTATAGAATGTAAGAATATTCTTCTGTACTTGAATTTTAAAATCGATTCTGCCAAAAGAAAATAATGTATTATTAAAGAGATATGAGTAAATAAATTTGTACTTTTTTATATTTCGTTTTAATTTCCAGAAAGGTCAAAAAAAGGTAGAACGTGTCGCTGGACACACGGTAGGAACTTCCTTTTAAGCAAAAATTATGTAATACACGTCATTACCTTCTGTTATTGCGCAGTACACTCCTTCATGGTTTTGGAATCAACCAGTAGATGGAACTAGTGCTATTGATTCCAGGGAGAGATTACAGATTTATCAGCTGCAGACTTAATAGTTATCTAACCAACTAGTGTATTAATGAGGGCCATTAACAATCGAGATAATTTAATGTTTGAAATTGTTCATTGCCCTTTTAATACTCGTGTTAGTTACAAAGCTTTTCCGTCGACTGTATCAGTTGTATTCATTTTACTCAATATTTAAAAACTAAAAATATTTATTCGTTTCACAGGTAAGTACCTACCTACTTACTGTCAAAAAAGGTAGAACGTGTCGCGGGACATACGGTAGGAACTAGAGTTCCTTTTAAGCAAAAGTTATGTAATATATCTGACGTTATAGATAAATGATTTGCATATTCTTTGGTGGTCAAGTAGTAAGCATACCAGACTCTCACGCGGTAGACCCGGGTTCGATTCCCCGTGAGGACATTTTTTTTTAATGTTAATTTTATTTTTAAATAATTATTCTGCTTCATATTGACAACAGGTAGACGTTTGAAATATTTAGCAGAATATTCATTATTACAGATAATGGTACGGTACCCTTCATGAGGGTGTCCGACTGGCAACATCTACTTATAACAGCATCGTATATTTAAAAAGGGAAACCGTAGCATTATACAAATTGGACATTCAAGAACTGTACGTTTACCACAAAAAAATTAGTGGAAACATTAAATTTAATTGTTAAATTTTCAATTTCGACTCGTGTGGATTGTCCATATCGCACTTGAACGATTGAGCACTCCGCCTACGGCGTCGTGCTCAAACTACGTCCTCGTGTGATATGGCCATCATATCCACACTAGTTGCACAAACTACTATTTCTATCAAAATATGCCCTTTCACATTTAAAAACAACCTGCCAAATGTCAAATCAATTTATCCATCCATTTTAAAGTTATCGAATTAAAACATTCAAGTTTTCAAAATTACAACACCCTGTATTTAGAAAAGTAAATGTGCTAGACTCCTCAATCAATCGCGCAAAAAATTATAGAAATAATAGTAAAAATTTATCCGAACAAATTCAAGTAGATCACCAGCACTGCGAATACCAGCTTTGCATAGAATTTTATAGCATCGGTGGTTCAGTGGTAGAATGCTCGCCTTCCACGCGGGCGGCCCGGGTTCGAATCCCGGCCGGAGCATATGAATCGCTGCTTCGTAAACGAGAGAGAGACTAAGGAGAGAGCACAAGCACGCAAGCAAGGCACATAACGTAGCGTAACGCGTAACGGTCAGATCTTTTGCGTCGCGACCCCCGGTCGCTCAAACATAACCTGCCGTAAAGAACTAAAGTTCCAAACATATCGTTTCAGATGGATTGGGACTATACCATTATAGTTTGCCTTAAGCCTATGATAAATCCTGTGAAAATAGTAGGTACTAATGATGAAGATAATTAATTCCTTTATATAAAGGCCAATGAGTCGATTAAATCAAAATAAATTCAAAAATGACAACGACTTACCTCAAATTAAAATAATATTTAAAATTAAACTTTAATGTATTCGGAGGCGGGGTTTGTTAGTTCAGTTAGTTGCCGTAAAGCGCCATGCGCTACAGGCTTCGCACAAACTTTGTTCCAGATCCTTCCATATGTTTTAAAACTCTTATTCTTTCTCTATGTTCCTCGCTATTTATTTACTAAACGGTCGTTTCCGAGCCTAACGGAACATGACTGAAAATGCGATAGCAAAGCGAATGATAGCGACAACTTCAAGTGTCTTTCGAAGAGGCGTATTGTTCTAGCTTATTCTAATTAATGTGTAAAATGTTTCATCTCTCTTCGACGAAAAAAGAAGCGGTAATGCTGTTGCTATTTTTATTAATTTTAATGTTCAAGAATTAGTTGTTTGTATTATTATACCTGAAAAAAGCTTTAAAAAGGTAAGCATTTAATTTAAGGAATCTTTAGAACTAAGTTTTTTGAGTGTTGGGTTGTTATAAAAATGCTGTAAGTTATTTGCAAAGTAAACTGTTATTTAATGATCTAAGATATTATTTATATTGAATGTAGTTATCATGTGATTGCTACCAGGGTAGGGGATGTCTGAAGGCACGAGGGTGCTGCCACATAGGGAGTCCCGTCAGTACTAAAATTTCTAATTTAGTGAGAACTGTAACGTCGTTAGTGGTAGTTGCAGATTCTTCCACATATATCAGCGCTGACATCTTAACGTCACAATGACAACTGCCTGACTACAGACCAACGTTGTACGACGTGTGTATCGTGAGTTTGTCCAGTTTTTGTTTTTAAAAACTATTTTGCTTTTGTGTGTGTGTGAAGAATTTGTAGTTGGGTTTTTAAGTTTATTGTGGGACTTTTACTTGAAGAGACAATGTCAAGAATATGTATTGTGAAACACTGTAATTTGATGTGCACACGTAAGCTTTATCTTTGTAAAAAAACATGTTTCATTAAATACAAAGTGACAGAAGTAGTTATTCTTCCATACAGCTTGGAACTTCCCAGCATTGTTGTTGGATTCCTAACATTTATTTTTTTTCATGTTTGTCATTGAAATATGAAAAAAAACTTTTCATTTATTGTATACTTTTTTTATTCAATAAAATGTATAAACTTGATGATTATTGCTTTATTTTTCCCATTCCAGGCATTATATGGTCAATATTTGATTGTTATTATTGTAATATCAATCAAATGCTGGGTAATTTTAAATGGACTATCAAAAAATGGACCATAAATGTCATTTTGTAATAAAAGCAAAATTACAGTAATTTTGAATATGCCGCCAAAAACTGTAAAATTACAGGAATCTTCTTTTTCGGTTGTTAGCGAAGTTCACAACCATCTGATTTGTGTTAGAGGTACTGACGGGACTCTGAAGGTGGCGCCACCCGTACTAATAGAGGGCGCCACTGGTCAGTTTCCCATCTATAAGTATTTTTTAATCTAGGATTGCTACAACTAATTAATAAAGGTAGTTGTCAAATAATACATATAAAAATTGCTCAATAGAAAAGGAAAGTAGCATTGTTCTAGGAGAAGATCCGGTAGAACCTGATGTACCTAGTTAAAACAAGAAGCGGGAGCTCGGTCCATTAAAAACCAAAGAACTACTTTGCCTAAGGGGGACATGTTATGTAATGATTTTTGATATTATTTATTGGTAGTTGTCAAATAATACTTGTCATAAACTATGCGACCTATTAGTCCAAGAGCACGTCCAAGAGCTAGTAACACGTGTTTCATGAAGTGTTTGATGCACCTTGAAATTTTGTGATAGAGTATCGAATGGATAGCTGAGCAGGTAAGCAAGTGTTGGCAAGCCCTACCTGGGGACACCAGGTACTGCGCATAGGAGAAAGGTAAAAAATATTTGGCCCAAAAAAAGTGTTTGATTCAGAGGCCAACAAACAGAAATCTAAATTTCAAAGCATATAAAATATATAATTAAAAAGGCAGACACTTTTGAGAGGGTTAACATATAATAAAAACACCCTCAAGTTGTTTTGTTTTAATACAAAATGAAGTGTTTGATTCACGCTGCCATTTTAACAGCCTCTTAATTTCATACAATAAAAATTATTTACAAAAAGGCAGACACTTCTGTTGGGGTTTAATTATCGAAAAACATGAAAATAAATATTGATTTTAATAGAAAGAGATAGGCAGCGCATAGTCGTGGATGTGAGCGAGAGCACCGATTACCGGCCTAGCTACGGTCTTTCTCTGCGCTCTCATTGGCTGTTGGTCACGTGTTCTTGTACAGCTGTACTAGCTATACATTTTTAAATTTAATTTTGGATTAGACAGGTGCAAAACCTTAAATATCGAGGGTCAAATCGTTAACGGAGATGTGTTACTACCCAATGGGAATATTATAACTGCCATGCAAAATGACGAGAACTACAAATACCTAGGATTTCAGCAAGCTAAGCTATTAGACCAAAAGCAAGCAAAAATCAAAATTAGGAGCCAGTTCACTCAAAGGGTAACTACTTTATTGAAATCCCAGTTGAACGCAGCAATTAACACCTACGCCATACCGATCCTGACATACACATTTGGAATTCTGAAGTGGACAAAGACAGAGCTGGAGGATATTCAAAGAACAACCCGTACCATGATGACCAAACACAAATGTCACCATCCGACATTATCAGTTATCAGGACAACACTACCAAGAAGAGAGGGAGGGAGAGGTCTGGTGGACATAGTTAATTTACATAACAAACAAATATCTAGACTCCAAGAATTCTTCATTGCTAAGGCTGAAACATCTGAATTGCAAGAGATGGTCGCAAAAGCAGATAAAAACTATTCCCCCTTAAATCTTGTAAGCCCTGATATGAGACTTGAAATCGTTACAGATTTTGACAAACAGGTGGAGTGGGCTCAGAAAGCGCTTCATGGTCGACATCATCACGACTATCTGATGGAACATTATTTCCAGAAACAGAAGGATTTATGATGGCAATTCAAGACCAAGTAATTAATACAAACAATTACAAAAAATTTGTCATAAAAGATCCAAACATCGCAACGGACAAGTGCAGAAGGTGCCAACAAACAACAGAGATGATACAACACATAACGTCAGGATGTTCAGCCTTAGCTAACATTGATTACCTACGCAGGCACAATCAACTTTGCAACACCATCCAACAGAAGTTGGCCAACAAATTTGGATTAGTTAACACCTACACCCCATATTATACAAGTACCATCCGAATTCGGTGCTAGAGAATTCTGATTTTAGACTACTACGATAGGTCAATTATCACCGATAGACGGGTGACGAATAACCGGCCTGATATTGTAGTTGTGGATAAAAAAGCTAAGTCGGTTTATCTGGTGGATGTTGCTGTACCCAATAATAACAATATTCTGGACAAATACAACGAGAAAATTGCAAAATACACCGATCTTGCAATTGAGGTAAGACAGATGTGGCATGCAGAGAAAATAGAGGTGGTACCGATCATCGTTTCATCTACGGGACTGATTCCCAAAACTCTACAGGACAGCCTTACCAAACTAGGTCGTCACAAAAATACATACATCGATCTACAGAAGGCTGCCATTCTAAATACCTGTCACACTGACAAAACAAAGTAAACAAACAATACAAACCTTCATTATTGCATATAACACATGACACAGACTCACATTCCACTTCCATTTTTATAAAAAAAATAGTTAACTTCAGAATTCATCATACATTAACAAATATTCAATTCATATATTTTGTTTTTAATAATGATTTAACAAATTTATACACGCATTGAAAGAAATCACAAAAACACGTGCTCCGCTTACATCCACGACTATGCGCTGCCTATCTCTTTCTATTAAAATTAATATTTATTTTCATGTTTTTCGATAATTAAACCCCAACAGAAGTGTCTGCCTTTTTGTAATAAATTTTTATTGTATGAAATTAAGACGCTGTTAAAATGGCAGCGTGAATCAAACACTTCATTTTGTATAAAAAAAAACAACTTGAGGGTGTTTTTATTATATGTTAACCCCCTCAAAAGTGTCTGCCTTTTTAATTATATATTTTATATGGTTTGAAATTTAGATTTCTGTTTGTTGGCCTCTGAATCAAACACTTTTTTTGGGCCAAATTTTTTTTATACCTTTCTCCTATGCGCAGTACCTGGTGTCCCCAGATAGGGCTTGCCAACACTTGCTTACCTGCTCAGCTATCCATTCGATACTATATCACAAAATTTCAAGGTGCATCAAACACTTCATGAAACACGTGTTACTAGCTCTCAGACTATATCTACCTCTACCACTTACAATTAAATAGCTTTGTGCAATAGTGTGCTAAACAATTTTGTGTATCATCTTGAATATTTTGGTAAATCCCCAAAAAATATCTAACCATTGAAAAAATATGGTAGGGCTAAGTAGTAGTAGTAGTAGTAGTAGTAGTAGTATTTATTTGATCACATTATGAGTTAATTACATTTGTGACATGTCAGTACATATAGTATTTATAGTATAGCTACCTATACATTAAATAGAAACATATATATAAATAAAAACAATACAATATATCAATACAATACATAATTATGACAGTTATAATGTAAAAGAGACATCACATTGTAGGAATTCTAAAATTTGATAAAAACACTGGCTTAAAAGGAAGGATTTTATTTTTTTTTAAATTGATTGTAGCTTAATAGCCGGATGTCATCCGGTAGTTTATTATACAAGCCCACATCCATTGTATTGCGAGCTGTCAATCTCAATCTTGTGAAATGTGGCCTCAGATGAGACGCTTTCCTAGTGGGGTAGTTATGATAATCGGAATTAGTCTGATATTCATCTTTGTGTTTATGGATTTCAAGAACAGCATGCAGAATGAACAAGCATGGCAAAGGTAGAATTTTAAATTTCTTAAATGAAGTCCGACAGTGATCTCTAGGTAAAGCACCCGCTAGGATCCTTATTGCCTTTTTTTGCAACGTAAAAGCTCTATCAGCATAAGAAGATTTTCCCCATAGGAGTAATCCGTAGGTCAAATGACTTTGAAATAAGGAGTAATAAGATTGCATTAAAACACTGCTACTAATTACGAACTTTAACTGTCTAAGGACAAAGAGCTGAGTGGACAGTTTCTTGCATAATTTGTTAATGTGCGCCTCCCAAGTGAGTCTGTCATCCAAGGTGAAACCCAATAGCTGAACTTGTTTGTTGGAAGTCAAGTTGTAATTAGATGAAAAAATAATTTTTTGGGTTTTGTCTGTGTTCAACTTGAGATGATTGGAAGCAAACCACTGTTCCGCTTTATCATCCGTCCTAGAACTCATACTTATTAAATCGTTGATATTAGAGTTAGCATGTACCAACGATGTATCATCAGCGTAGCAGATACATATTGTGGGTAGCAAGTAAGTGAATATATCGTTAATATAAATTACAAAGAGAGTTGTTCCAAGAATGGAGCCTTGTGGTACTCCATGAAACACAGGTTTACAATTACTAATTTCTCCTGAAACATAAACAGCTTGTTTTCTGTTGACAATCAAAGATACTCCTGGGAGATTACAACCAGGTAAGAACAAATGAATGCTTAAACTGGAATAAGATTGCATGAAGAGTTTCGTCAGGTGCTGTAACAGGACACTGCCATTTAAATGGGCATCTCAGAAGCTACAACTAGGGAAGTGGATGAAGCAGAATGCATAGGAAACAGAACTAGGACACAAAATCTATGGGACTCTACTGCATAGAGGAGGGACACCTAATTGAAGCCTGCAAATTCCTCCGGGAAATAAGTCTAAAGGAATTACTAGCCTCTGGTACTTTTCTCATGAGCTAAGTAGAAGATGGGGACACAATAGATCTTTTAGATGAATATTCACTCCAAAAAACATCACATATAATAATTTAAGAACCAAAATTCTATCAGTATTAATAATGTCAAAAAACGAAAAGAGGAGGGATTTTGATAAACATAAACTTTTGATTAATAACAACTACTATGTATTACATTACAAACCTGCTACATTAATATGATTAGAATTTATTTTGTATTTTGAGGTTATGTACATTATTCTTCAGCTGGAGCAGCTTCCTTCATGCCACCTCCTACTGGACCATGTCTACGTTCCCAAATCAATCTATGTTTTTGTTTCATATAGGCTGTTTTAGCATCACCATACCCACCTAAATCACCATCTGAAAAAATCCTCATCATTGAGTTAATTACTAAAAATTTCTTGAAGTATTGTAATAAATAGCTTACATTTGATAAACCAATTTGTAGTAGCTTCTTGATATTGTTCAAAAATGGGCCTACATTTTTCTAAATGGTCGGGAGCTTCATATAAAGCACAATCTTCATATCGATCTCTTAAGATACTCAAAACATCATTATCAACTAATCTAAAACAGTGTTATATAATCATAAGAATACTATCCATATGTTGATATTTCAAGTGCTCACTTGTCCCGTTTGAATTGCAAATTTGCCTCGGCAATGCAGACTGCATCATCTGTATAGCATTCATCAATGGTTGGTACTCTTCGAAATTTTTGATGGTACCAAACAGATTGTTTTTGATTCGGTTCAACAATCTTTTCTGAAACATAAATTTGAAAAGCAGCCATTATCATCTAATATTTTCTCTTGTATAGTACAAGAAGGTACTATGTTGAGTTATTTAAGGGGGACATATATACTATATATATTACCTCTAACCCATACAACCGGACCTTCTAATATATTTGATACGGATAAAAAAAATTTTTCTATTATGTTTCTAGGAGTCGCTTCTTCTGGCATGTTGATTAAAATATTATTTTTATATATTGTTTTATATTACTTTATTTGAAAAGTCTTGAAATTACTTAATGCAAATCTCCCCTCTCATATTAAAGTGATTGACAAGTGACACAAGCTTAATGTGTCAACATCAGCTGGTTGTTTAGTTCTGTGGTTAACCTAGCCTAAAGGTACATTTACATTCAATTACGCGCGTGCTTAAGCTTAAAGGTACATTTACATTCAATTACGCGCGTGCTTAAGCTTAAAATTTGCTCGCTTGACATATGACGTCTCCATGTATCCATTTACATTGAAATTTCACTGCTTAAGCAAAAGTGAAATTTTCGCACGCGCGTAATTGAATGTAAATGTACCTTTTTAAGGTGCATTTACATGCAGTCGCTGGTTGCCGGTTAATGGTGACCATACCTTCTCCAATCCATGATCACAGAGGTGTATTCTTGGCTAAACATCAGTATGAAACTGAACAGGCATTTATGCATTTCTGGTTGCATACCTATTAGAAAGGTAACTTTATAGCAAGGCTAGTACTTTGTAGATGGAAGAGGAGCGGGTAAACATACAACACGGCTCCACCCACCACGTCAAATTTAGTAGTTGAGGTGCGCATGCGTCCAAGCAGCTATTAACCTTCTATTCGATAGGCGCTTTCTTTATATTACCATAAAATGTTGAAGTATTTTATATTACTTTGTGCACTGGTACAGCACCGAGTTAGTAACATTATTTACCCAATGGTTCGTGGTTTGTATTCTCAAGATTTTATCTGCAATATTGGTTTGCATGTTATAAAATTATAAAAAGGATAATCCATTCATAACAATCCCCAATTTTTGTTCTGAAGCTGAACTGGTAATAATGGCACATATAGGGTTGCCATCAACTCTCCCGCTTTTCTACCAAATCTCCTGCCTCCCGCGCCCATATACAGACCTCCCGCATTTCGGCAAATGAAGAATACAGTTATTCAAATTTTAATAATTATTATTTTTTAAACAATCCTGCAACGCTGACTCCAACTCGCCCCGCAATCCCGCAAAGCTTAGGCGACGCGGCTTCTGTCTGCTCAGTGATGTATTCAGTATTCAGATGATTTATTCGGTAGATATTATTATTTTATATTTTTTGTTCAGTTCAAAGTTTTAAAAATAAAATGTTACTTCGTTTTTATTTTTCTTCATATTTATTCGTTTTGTCCTGTAAAAGAGCAGTGGCCAAATTAATCAATTAGCTTCATAAAATCTTAATGGAATTACCAATATTCTATTATAATAAATGTTATGTTTTTACGACAAAAGGCGAAATAATTATAACTAGGACGTGGCAGCGTGGCTAAATGTTCGCCTGTTGCGCCCTCTTTACACCGACGCTCATAGACAAAATAAAATTATATTATATTTCTCTATGCAGACGCCTTCCGCTTTTCCAATTTTAAAATCTGGCAACCCCAGTCACATAAATCAGTTGATTTAAATTTACATTTATATATTTTAGGCTTTTGTGGGATGGACCATGTAATAATTTTTCTGATTTCAACTCACTGCTTGCAATCAATCAACTGAATTGCCTGTTCATACGTTCTTGGTTCATCACTGACTGCCAGTATTGCAGAATGTTCACCAGTTACCAGATGTGTTAATGTGTTACGATCACGTGGACGCCTATTGACAATTTCTGCTATCAAGATCACAGGTCATACCACGATTTTTCTGTTCAT
>CAJUYI010000234.1:121062-140087 GCA_910591695.1 Galerucella pusilla | reverse complement strand
AAAAAAGTTGAAAATTCCAAAGTGGTTCTGCTAGCTTAACAGGGGTGTGGAGACCCGTTCACAGAGAACAACCTATACTCACACCGAAGAGATACCTTTAGACATTTCCGTGAAAGATTTTGATTTTACAAAATAAAATTCTATTGCCAAGTGAAATGTATTATGAGACGGGTACGGAAAAGGACCTACAACAGAATTTGGAGACATGGATAAAACTTTAAAAGAAAATGGGATGAACATAAATAAGAACAAAACAAAAGTGATGCACATATGTAGAAACAGTAGGAAAATAAAGATTGCAATAGATGGAACAAATTGAGCAGGTGAAAAGCTCCAAATACTTAGGAGTGGAAATTCAAGAAAACGGAAAACAGGATATTGAAATTAATAATAGGATACAAAACACTTTGAAATTGTACTATGCAATGAATAGGGCATTTATAAACAAAAAAGAAATATAAAAAAATAAAAATAAATGTATATAAAACTATATTTAGACCAATCCTCACATTTGAATTTGAATCATGGGTGCTCACAAAAGAGTCAAATTCAGGCCGTAGAAATGAAGTATCTTAGAAGAGTCAGGGGTGCTACAAAAAGAGACAAAATGAGAAATACTAAAATAAGAGAAGACCTGGAAATAGAGCCAATGCTGGAATTTATTGAAAAACGACAGCTAGCGAGGATATCTCCAAAGAATGAATGTTAAGAGGCCTGTCAAACAAGTGTGGGAATCCAAGGTACAAAGAGCTAGGAAAAGAGGAAGACCGAAGCAAACATGGGATGGAGTATTAGAAGAAATATTGAAGAAACGAGAGACAACATGGTTAGCTGTCAAGACACTAGCAAAAAACAAAAAAGCATGGGCAAAATTCGTATACAAAGAGTGAAATATATTTCAAACAAGACAGACATCAACATATACCCTACACCATTAAATGGTAACAGGGATTTCGATTATATCTATACCTATATAATAAAACAAATGTATTGATGCATGGATTTTATTATCCGTTTAAATAATAATGAGAAATTCATTTTGCAATTTCCCTTCCCCAGTGGTAAAAGAATATGACATTTTTTGGAACTTTAGTTCTTTACGTCAGGTTATGTTTGAGCGACCGGGGGTTGCGACGCAAAAGATCTGACCGTTACGTTACGTTGCTTCGTTATGTGTCTTGCTTGCGTGCGTGTACTCTCTCCTGAGTCTCTCTCTCGTTTACGAAGCAGCGATTCATATGCTTCGGCCGGGAATCGAACCCGGGCCGCCCGCGTGGAAGGCATAGCATTCTACCACTGAACCACCAATGCTATATTAAAATTCTATGCAAAGCTGGTATTTGCAGTGCTGGTGATCTACTTGAATTTGTTCGGATATATTTTTACTATTATTCCATAATTTTTTTTGCGCGATTGATCTTTTTTGTTTATTTACAGCATCGTTTGTCAGGACGGTAGGTTGTGTTTACCGGTTTCTAAGTTTAACACGACGGTAAGTGATTTACTCACCGTTCAGACGTCGAAAAGTAATAAATAGCATAAAAACAATTTCACCAAAATGCAAAATACTCGTATATTTTAAACTGATCGAGAAGTATAAATGTCACTTTTGACATTTCGTTCATTTCGAAGAAATTTAAATTATTTCATTCGGAATTTATTTCAATACGATCGCGCAAAAAATGGTATAAGCATCTCAAACGTTAAGGGTAATTACAACGTTTGCATGTAGATTCCTCTCGTAAAATTCGACAAAATGATATGAGGATTAAGGGTTCTAGCACATTTACTTTTCGAAATACAGGGTGTTGAAATTTTGAAAACTTGAATGTTTCAATTCGATAACTTTAAAATGGATGGATAAATTGATTTGACATTTGGAAGGTTGTTTTTTAAATGTAAAAGGGCATATTTTGATTGAAATAGTAGTTTGTGCAACTAGTGTGGATATGATGGCCATATCGCACGAGGACGAAGTTCAAGTGCGATATGGACAATCCACTAAAGAAAAAATCTAGAAAATAAAAATTTCTATAAACTGTAATATAACTTCAAATTGAAAATTTAACAATTCAATTTTATGTTTCCACTAATTTTTTTGTGGTAAACGTACAGTTCTTGAATGTACAATTTGTATAATGCTACGATTTCCCTTTTTAAATATACGATGCTGTTATAAGTAGATGTTGCCAGTCGGACTCCCTCATGAAGGGTACCGTACCATTATCTATAATAATAAATATTCTGCTAAATATTTCAAACGTCTACCTGTTTTCGTTATTAATATCAAGCAGAATAATTATTTAAAAATTAAATTAACAATAAAAAAAAACTTTCTCACGGGGAATCGAACCCGGGTCTACCGCGTGAGAGTCTGGTATGCTTACTACTCTACCACCAAAGAATATGCAAATCGTTTATCTATAACGTCAAATGTATTACATAATTTTTGCTTAAAAGGAACTAAAGTTCCTACCGTGTGTCCCGCGACACGTTCTACCTTTTTATAACAAGATACTTGTCATATTTACTAAGTTATCTGTTAACGGTCTCTCATGGTCATAAACTTTTGTTACTAAAACATCGAAGAGATTGCGTGGTAAAAATTTATTCAAGGTGTAAACCAGGGGTGTGATTTTCGAGTTAAAACGAATATTATGCGTGTACGGTTATTTCCACATGAATTTTTTCGTATACGGTGCTAAATGTGTATTTTTCAACACCATTCGAATAAACGTTCGTACACGAAGAATTTTGCAGTCGACAACACCGCATAATCGTATGGTCTTGTCACTTGTGACATTTGAGAAGCAAAGAATATACCTTATCTACAACTGTATTAAGTGTAGTGAGCCCAAACTGGCTTTTGATATTATTTATTTAGAATTTTTCCTTTATTATTGTTTGTTGTTAAAAAATGGGAGATTCAAGTTCCAGTGATGCTCTTGATAAAAAATGTGACAATATTTCTGAATATTCCTCGAAAGGTTCAATAAATGGGTTAAATTTAAAGATCCTGGGAGGTCTATCTGCTAACTCTTCCGCTTCTTCTATAGCGTTAATGAAGTTTAAATGAATTAAATCATCAAAAACTGCCATATTATAACTGATTATAGGGTCAATTCTATAAGAAGTGGTTAAAAATTAACGGTACGCCGCTATATTTGACAAAGCTTCAGCTATTATAAATGTTTAATCTATACCTAGTCAAGATTATAATTCGAATTTCAACATGTATTCCTTTAATACTTTAAAGCTTAATATGCATACAGACTTGCAAAAATGGGTTAGCAGATTGTCTTATTTTTAACTGTGCGTTAATATTTAACATTTGCTTATAGAATTGCTCCTTATATCACTTATTATTCAAATTAATGACATACCAAACACAAATATTTTCAATCTAGGTTATGTAAATTTACACTTTCCGTACACGAAAACATTTATTCGAATGGAATGAACCCACTCGAAGCAAGCCATACGAAAGTGTTCGTATACGATTACCGTTTGAGTATGTCGAAAATTAGGTTATTTAAATCTCATACGAAAATGGCCATTTTTCGTATACGATTTACTCCCGAATGGTTTCGAAAATCGCACCCCAGTATGTTATCTGCTGTAAAGTAGCCTTAAAAATTTCGGCTTAGTTTTAGACCGTCAAGGGACGAAAGACATATGCAGCGCGGGTGTTTGGAAGAGCTCGCAGAGTACGTTCATCGTATAGCCCATCTATATAAAATATCAACGAACGAGTGAAATAGATTCGTTATTCCACTGGTGGACTTTACTAATGGAGGCAGTTATCTTAATAATCATGACAATGCGAATATCTTACAAAATATATTATACAATTTATACTTTTGATGACAGAAAATATTTCAGTGAAAGATTTTTTGAGATCATCAGCACTTATGTAAGTACCAGCTGTCACTGAGTTGGTATGTACCTATTCTTTGGTTTGATCAAATGTCATATTGTTATATATATATATATAAGAAACCATTACCTGCGTCTACAGAAGTGTTTCGTTTATCATCTTTTTTCATTAAAAATAAAATGCTGAACGGTCTAAAAATCAAATGAACAAGCGAAGCTGCTGCCGAAAGGGAATTCCTATAACCTAAAATATTGTATAGATGTGAAATCAATACTCAAACAGATATATGGCAAGTTTTTACTACTACCTAATAAGTTATCTGCCAGAGCTACAATATACAAAGCATCCAAAATTATTGAGCACATATTTAAAACGATAGCCTGTAATAAAAAAAATGGTTAAATATAACAATTGTTGTGAACCTTATAGAGTTGAATACCCCGAGTAAAAATAGATGTAAATTATACAGTGCGTCCATTAAGTAACGCATACATCACACCTTTTGTTTGATCCACATCCTATCAACATCACCAATAGTCATTAAAACTTAAATCCTGTTATTTTTATAAACACATTTCCATAATTTCGTATGGTAAATTGGAATTTGTACCGGGTGATCAGTTAAGGGTAGCGAGCGGCCATATCTCATAGGATATTGGTCGTATAGATTTAGAAAAAAAAATTCATGATAAAAGTCGCCAAAAGAAATTGATTAATTTTTTTCATTAAATTTTAGAAAAATGTATCCTCTTTTAAAATATGTAAAAATGAATATACCATTACATTTGTTTTTTTTTAAAATAAACTCAAACATTTGCTACCATTTCAGTTAACGCCATCCAGCAGCGAAGACAAAAGTCAAAAAGTCAAAATCAAGTAAGCGTTTTGTAGTGTAAATTATGCTCTTTCATATGAGTCCAAATTTGTTGAAATCGGTCAAGCATAACGGGAGAAATCTTGGTTTGTTTAAAAAAAATTGAACTTCCCCCACCGCTTTATTTTAATAGATAGAACAAAACATTTCAGTCAAAAAGTGTAGGTGAATAGTCAGTAAATATGAAAATGCATCGATATACTTTCATTAGTCAAAATTCTATAAAAATCCCATTTTTCTACTCAGTGTTGGTTGTTACGATCTCTAGCGGACGTTTGACAAACTCGAAAATAATTTCCAGCAATTTCTCTTTTCATGAATTTTTTTTTCTAAATCTATACGACCAATATATAATATCTTATGAGATATGGCTTCTCGCTACCCTTAACTGATCAGTGATCACCCGGTACTTGGCTATTTACGACAGATTTCAACTTTCGATTACTTTTCATGGTCGCACTGTATATTATTTAAAAAACTGTTAGAGGATTCATAAAACTATACAAAGAAATATGAATGATCTGGGAAGTACCCATACCCACTTTGCAAAAAGAAAATAATAAAAGAAAAATAACCTAAAAACAACAAAAAACAGAAACGAATGTAAATATAATGCTTACCAATTTTAAAGGTTCTTCTTGTTTTGCATATATGCTCCATATTAACAAAAATATTACAACAAAATTGTAAAATAAATATACAAATGGATTAAAACTACCTATGGCACCCAGAACAGTCAATAAATAATGAATTACGACTACAATCTGCAAAAAAAATACTTGATAGTAATTTAACGGAAACATTTATTAAAAATGAACCAAACTGATTTGTTTGTTTCATATAGTGAGGGTAATTCGGAGAATTTGTTAATATGTAGTGCTTATCTTATGTATGTTATAAATTGATTGCTTATATTTTTATGCAAGTATTTGTTTACCCTTTTGCACAATACATTTGTAGTTTTAAATAACAAATCGAGGTTGTGTATCCTTTTTTTATTAAAAATTAAAGTACATAACGTTAATAACTATACCTTATTTTTAAACTAAGAGGAGCAATTTGAATTTAAGCTGCCTATAGAGTGATTGGTCAAAAGCATGTGCAGTAGAGGATAAATTGACAAAAGTCTCTTGTCTCGAATCGATCTTGTTTGATTAGTATTGCTGCTTGCATGCAATTCTGGGGAAAAAGGTGCAAGCAAGACCTTGCAAGGTCAAAGTGTTACTGCAATATGTACATTGCAAGAAAGATTGCCAACTGTAAAGTGGGCTGCATAAATTATACCTAAATAATGCTATCAATTCATAAAAATAGTAGTGTCTTGAACAATTTGAAAAAAAGTAGGGCAATCAGATTTTGCTAACTGAAATAATGTGACATTTGGTTACCACTTTCTCTATGACTTTCACCTTGGCCTATGTCTATCCCTCATAATGTACAAACAATATCGAGCAATACAATACGTATGTCGCGACTCATTCGGAACACACTCTCAATCTAGTAAAGTAACTTTTTGTGATGTGATTGAGGTTTCTTAAAATGCTCCTCCTATAGTTTAAAAACAAGGTATAATATGTTTTCCTCTTATACCAAATACAGCCAAACAACGCTGCTGTATATACTTTCAATAAACCATCCAAACCTCAAATAATTTGTGAATAATGGGATCCTCCACTCAGCATTCAAACATTACTGGTATACACACACTACACAGTCAGATAAAGATCTTCTGCGGGGATGGTAAAACCCTTGGTCTTCCACTTCTACAGAGTCTACAGAAATCACTTGCATATTGTATGACCTAGGAAAGTGGATATGATTGAACAGGGGCATATTCTGTTCCCCTACTGCTAACATTTCAATGCGAGTCGTCCAATACGCAGCCGACTTAGAATAGATTACGCGTGGTCTTCGTTTACAAGCGGTTTTTCTTTGGAAAAACTGTAGATCTTTCTCTAACGTTTCCAGTTACTCGATCTACTGAGAATCACAGCGAAATGGCACTTTTACTGACTTGGAAAACGTCACCATGTCTGCAACTTATCTCGACTCGCCTCAATTACCTTTCAGTCTCATCCGAACCAAATTTTATGTCTATATAGGCATTATTCAAAAAAAAATTCTAAATTTTAAATCACGTTGACTGAATATAGTGGAAATAGTAACTGATTCTTGAAAATACAAATGAAAACAACTTGCATTAAACTTGAAAACTTATCAACTTGTGAATAAAAAACTAATCAGAAAACAGACAAAACCTTGAAAAATGAAACAGAAACAACTGTATATAACTGCATATAACTGAATCTAGTAAAAAATAACTTGACTTGCAATAATTAAGCCTGAATCAGATGAAATAACGTAATGTGTAAGATGAGTGTAAGGTAAATACAATTTTTATATGAAATATTTAACAACAATTATTGTGTAGGATAAAAAATTATGTGTAAACCATGACAGTAAAGTACTTTTTCCGTCGACCGTGTATTAACATATACTATTAACGTCTCGCTTCTGGTTTGCAGGGTGTCTATTCACTAAGAGAGAGCTCCTATAAAGGAGGCGCACTTTATAAGAGTTTACTCTTATAGGAGTTTTCACTTCTTAGCGAATTGACAACCTGGTGTATTCTTTGGGAGTGATGTAGTTTGTCAAACTGTAATTTATGTTACGTACTTATTTTTTCTCTTATTTTTTGGGAATGAAACCACAATAATGTTTTTTTATTTTTTTATTCCGACGTTTCGGTAGCGTTCCAGCTACCTTTGTCAAAATTAAATAATGATAAAATAAGTTTTGGACCCTATCTGACACAACGAAAAAATATGACAGGTAGGGACCAAAAATTATTTTATCATTATTCAATCTTGACAAAGGTAGCTGGAACGCTACCGAAACGTCGAAATAAAAAAATAAAAAAGGTAGAACGTGTCGCGGGACACACGGTAGGAACTTTAGTTCCTTTTAAGCAAAAATTATGTAATACATTTGACGTTATAGATAAACGATTCGCATATCCATTGGTGGTAGAGTAGTAAGCATACCAGACTCTCATGCGGTAGACCCGGGCTCGATTCCCCGTGAGGATGTTTTTTTTTATTGTTAATTTTATTTTCAAATAATTATTCTGCTTGATATTAATAACGACAACAGGTAGACGTTTGGAATATTTAGCAGGATATTCATTATTACAGATAATGGTACGGTAAGTACCCTTCATGAAGGAGTCCGACTAGCAACATCTACTTATAACAGCATCGTATATATAAAAAAGGAAACCGTAGCATTATACAAATTGGACATTCAAGAACTGTACGTTTACCACAACATTACTGGAAACATAAAATTGAATTGTTAAATTTTTAATTTGAAGTTATATTACAGTTTTAGAGAAATTTTTATTTTCTAGATTTTTTCTTAAGTGAGTCGTAGAAAAAATATGCTGCTCGACTCGTGTGGATTGTCCATATCGCACTTGAACGATTGAGCACTCCGCCTACGGCGTCGTGCTCAAACTTCGTCCTTGTGCGATATGGCCATCATATCCACATTAGTTGCACAAACTACTATTTCTTTCAAAATATGCCCTTTTACATTTAAAAACAACCTGCCAAATGTCAAATCAATTTATCCATCCATTTTAAAGTTATCGAATTAAAACATTCAAGTTTCCAAAATTTCAACACCCTGTATTTCGAAAAGTAAATGTGCTAGATCCCTTAATCGCGCAAAAAAAATTATAATATAATAATAATAATAATAGTAAACATGTATCCGAACAAATTCAAGTAGATCACCAGCAGTGCGAATACCAGCTTTGCATAGAATTTTAATATAGCATCGGTGGTTCAGTGGTAGAATGCTCGCATTCCACGCGGGCGGCCCGGGTTCGAATCCCGGCTGGAGCATATGAATCACTGCTTCGTAAACGAGAGAGAGACTAAGGAGAGAGCACAAGCACGCAAGCGAGGCACATAACAAAGCAACGTAACATAACGTAGCGTAACGGTGAGATCTTTTGCGTCGCGACCCCCGGTCGCTCAAACATAACCTGACGTAAAGAAATAAAGTTCCAAAAACATTACTGTGGTTTAATTCCCAAAAAATAAGAGAAAAAATAATAAATAATGCCACAAGGAACTTACAGAAGATATTTACGTACTTACTTTCAACGTTGTTCTGTAATCACTGCAACGACAATGAAGTTTTTTGAAATCTAAATATGTCTTCATTTTAATTAATTTTATTTATCTGAACTTTTTGATTTCTCAAAAAGTATATATTCTCTAAATTAAGTGATTGATTCTACCCGTCGTATAAATATATAATAGGCAATCGCAATTTGGGTGTAGACAGCTTGAAAAATACCAATTATTTGACAAATAATCAGATTTTAGAACGAATGATTGGTGACAGTTATCAGTTATTTTCCACGGATTGTTTAGAAGGAATCATGTGGTAAACGTTGTGGATTGGAAAAAGGGTAAATATAGGAATGAAAATATTAGACATTAGATTGAAAAGCAAAAGAGATAATGACATCGAAAGATGATGAACGGTTGTGAATTAAAAATGAAACAAGGATTGGTTGGTGAATTTGTTTCAATTTAGAGTGTAAAAAAATCATTTCAAGTTAAATAAGAGGAATTTGATAGATTACCTATAGCAACAGCTGATGAAAGAAAATATAAGTGATGGACCTAAAAACTATGTTGTGAAGTACAAAAAGTGTACAGGGAAGGAAGCTGATAGAGACCATTGAAACAAATAAAAGTACCTAAAAGAGGTTAGAAAGCAAAAAAAATGTTTCATGGACACAGGAAGGTTTTAGAACGAAATGGGAGTGTAAAGGGTGAATGAGCTAGAAAAAAGGATAGAGAGCTTACTGTTTGTTTAAGTAGGTCAAAAATAATAACTGAAAAATGGTGTTGATATTGTACAGTATATTATTTAAAAAAACCACTTAATTTAAAAATACATACTTTTTCACTGTTTTTTTCAAAAAGAAAATCACATGTAGTTACAGTCCTCCTCTACCGTCGGAATATAATTATACAACTAAAATTATATAGCCTTAGCGTGTACCGATTCTTTCCCATTTAATTATGTCTCGAAAATAATCAATACACTTCCTTATACTTACTTTTAACACAGTCGTAGGGTCTTTAAACTTGATTTTCCTCACTTCCAAATAGACGGGCATTTTTCACACATCACTCTCACGCGACATAAAAATTATTCACTATATCTAGCAGTATTTCTACTTACGCTACGATTCTAACAATCAAGGTAATGTAAATTCAAAAGGTTACAAAATTGTTTGCGTTTGCTATCGCTAGCTCCTTGCGTAATTAACAATTCATTAAATATTTTATTCAGTATGAAAGTTGCTTCTAATAGATATCGTAGGCGACGTCCGATATTTTACAACGTGAGCAAGAAAAATCCACGTTTTTTTAATTGGATAAAAGAGCTATGACTACAGTGGCGGTTCGTCCGGAGACCAGAAATAAAAAATTGATTCAAATATCAACTATTTTTATGTCCTGCCTCGTTCCTGAACCCCCTATTGACGCCACGGCAACGAAAAAAATTTGACAAGATTCAATCTTCATTTTTAACAAGAAAGATCAGTGTTGGAGCGAATGCAAAAAGTTTCACCATTTCAACTGCTAAATGTGTTCCTGTCGTACCATTCTATATAGTTGATTCAGGATGATGTATAACACTAGGTATACCTACCGAGATGGTTTTTTTTAAAGGAGCCGTCCGTAGTTGTATGTATGTATTTTGGGGTGTCATTCAATGAGATCGAAAAGATCCATTGTGCCTCCTTACTTCTACTTCCTTCCTTTAGTCCTATTTCCCGAAGGAATTTTAGGATGTCTGCAGGCTTCAACTTCCTCTTTTATCCAGTAATCTCCCAGGTGCTGTGCTCTAGGATTCTGAAGTGCTGTGCAGTTGGAAAGTATGTGGATGAAGGTTTTTTCTTCCATGCCACAAAATCTGCATTCTTCTTCCTCCACTATTTTGAGCTTTTTCAGGTGCCCATTCACGCGACAATGTCCCGTTAGGATTCCTGTTAAAACTCTTAGCACAGTTTTACTTTGAATTATGCATTCATTTGATCTTAACAAGTTGTAGTCACCCAGAAGAGTCTTTGAATGTATAATAAGCCCTACTAGATATTTCCAATGGTCAGATCTTCTCTTTTTCTCGGCTTTACCTATTTCTTCCAATATTACATTGGGGCTGATTCCGCAAAAGGGTTCAGGCCCCCAGAAAGGTATTTCAGTCCCCCTCTTTGTTAGTTCATCTGCTATTTCATTTCCTTCTATTCCAGTGTGTCCTGGAATCCATAGTAATATGACTATATTGTTCTCGCCTAGTTCATTGAGTTTGTCTAGGCATTCCCACACCACTTTAGAACTGATTACACAAGAGCTCAGTGCTTTAAAGGCTGCTTGACTATCCGACAATATTCGATAATACTTTGTCTTCTGTATCCTTAATCGTAGTTTGTTCCTGCTCATCGAGAGCAGTTCTTTCGCTACTTTTTCTGATGGTTCTTTTATGAATTCCTTCCATGTATTTGCCTGCGCGTATTCTTCCAGTTTTATTGTGTTGTTCTTTTACCCACCCTTTTAACCATGACCTAGTTGAGCATCTGGGAATGCCCACAGCTGGTTCGGGTCCGTTCATCAGAGTTGACGATCCTGCTCTTGCGTGTTCGTCAGCTTTTTCGTTGCCAGCTATTCCTTTGTGACCCACTCCAGTGTTACACTGTTCCAAGTCGCAAGTCTTCTAAGTTCTTCGCCGCATTCCCATACCAGCCAAGATGTTACCTTAGAGCACTGAAGTGCTTCAAGGGCAGCTTGACCGTCACTGTAGATCCTGATCTTAATCGAGATGGTTAAAAAATCGACGTTTTTTGGAGGCCGGTCAGCAAGCAGACTTATATATTAAAACACGGCCACAAGGCAACCCTAGTAACGGGCCCTGATGAGTTTACCACCACCACCACCTATACTGCTTTAAAGTTAACAACACATAAGCAAAACCCACAGTCTGACAATCGAAAGCTTATCCAAGGGTTAAAAGCGGATGACGTATTAATATGGCTTCAACAAGGAGCAAGTGGTGGGTTTTAGCAGGTAGGCGTTCGGCCATGGCTCCTTAGAGAGTGTATAGGCTCCCAACCAATAGAGGGTACTTTAGACACCTTTTCAGAGACTTTTTCGAAGATTTTCCCCACCAAAAAAAGGTTAAACAAGATTACGTTAGGTTATATACAGGGCCAGGTGCATATGGTGACGATTGAGCGTGTGCCACCTATATTTACAATCACTGTGTGCCAATAAACGCCTCTCTGGCGGTCAACTTCATATTTTTGTTTGTTTATAGGTAATGAATTATTTTTGTTGTTAATATATTAAAAAAGTGAAAAATCAACATGGTTTAGTAGGAATCAATATTATAAAAAACAAAAATCAATAAAAACTTTAAATATTGTGATTAAAATCCTCTATTGTAGACACCGAATACGATCTTTTAAAACCATGCTTGACAGATTCTGCACTGATCCTTAACAAAACAAACTTCTCACACGGCTTACCAAATCTACAATGACCGGATAAATCTCTCTGTCGTTTTATTACAATTATCGAAATCTACCGAACGCCCCTAGGGCGGTGCTGGCAGTGAATGTGTTAATGAAAAAAATGCATTAAAAATCATATAAAAGGAGACGAATTTTTGCTATTACGTAAACGTTATGACCCTAACTCCCTCCCCTATAGTCACCCGATCCAATTTTTTATACATTATTTCATTGTTGGACTCTCATCTACAAGAAGGTTACAAAAATGTATAATACATAAGAGAAAAGTCAATCAGTTGGATGTTATGGATAATTCCAATGTGAACTATGCCTTTACTGCGGCACTAACTATAATGCTCACGTTTTGCTTGGGGACGAAAATATAGCGAACGAAAAATTAGTGTATGGCGTTTTTTAAATAAAGTGTCATGTAGGTATAGCTTAGTTTTCATGAGAATGGTATACTCTGCAAGATATAATTCAAAGCAAAAAAAAACAATTTGTAAAAGCAATGAGTTGTTTAACATTACTTTTCTTTACAGTATTCCAGCCCATACTTTAGTTACCAACTACTTATCAAGGGCATCATATTAATATAACTAAACGCTAGAGAAAATAATATGTTTGTTCACAAAAATAATTAAATAAAAAAAAGGAATTGAGTTAAATTCCAAAACGTACAAACTTCAACTCCATCTGATAGGTGGACCCAGCCTAATATGGCCAAGATATAGCTGGCCTAATTTTTTGAGCGAGGCGCTGCGCTTGATACACGAGCGCATAACAAATTGCCGCCCCATAATTCCATAAACGTCAACGTTTTCGTGCTTCAAGAACAAAAAATCCTGTAGCTACCCACTTCAGGGTAGGGGGGAGGTGATCTGTGTTTTAAACGCAATGACAGCTGGAAGAGATAAGTCGAGCATTTGCGCACTCGGAGAAAGTGACCCTGGAATGGTCTATAAGTCCATCTAAGGTCGCCATACCTTGCAAGTCTCTCTTCTGCTTTGGAACAAAAGTATACTATGAAAATAACTCACTTGAAGTAGAGTGAAACTATGTTTCTAAATACTTCCTTTTTTACATGAAATATGGCATTTAAAGACAGCATAAATAAATATAAGACTCCCTGTACATGACATTAAAATTAATATGGCTATGTAGCCAATGTCAATGCCTTTCAAACGAGATATCACTTGCCATAAGGTTCTATTTAAAATTATTGGCCAGAGTGGCACTGTGACGTCATCTATTACTATTACGTCACCTGTTACCATTCGTAGAGAAGTTTACAACACTTTATTTTCACCCTCCAAATTTTATTGATGTAAGTGTAGCCGTTCAAAAGATACGAGGGGGGAGGGGACTTTTGAATAGCACTGTATATCATTACACCCCTCCCTAAGGTGGTACACATTGTCAAAAATTAAAACTATGTATTTATATTGCCATTAATTACGCTATATTTTTTATTACTATTTTAAATGAAACTAAAAGTTTCTAATTAATAGCATTTACTTCAGTATACATGGTCCTGGAAAACTAGTTTGTGTACCAGGCCTTGTTACGCTATCACTTGCTGCTTTACAAGATTTTTCTATTGCTTGTTTCATGGAAATATTTTTTCCATTCGCCAAAAGAAAGGCTAGCGCTCCAATAAATGCATCCCCAGCTCCTGTTGAATCTACACTTTTTACAGAAGGACTTGAAACACAGAATCTTTCATTCTTATCTACATAAAATGCACCTTGAGCTCCTAATGTTATAAGTACACTATTACATCCCATTTCAATGAGTCTCAATGCAGCTACTTCTGCTTCACTAGAAATATAATAACAAAATTAACTTGGATAACCATGGATGTTTGGTTTATAGACCAATTTTTCTTAACCAGTTGTTATAGTATTGTTCATAAAAACTTACCTGACATTAGTTACTGGTAAACCTCCTGTAAATACTGAAGCTTCAATTTCATTTACACAAAAAATGGTTGGCAATTTTAGAAGTTGTTGATTGTAATCTGTAAGTGCTGGGGCACCGTTTAAAATAGATATCTGCAAGAGGTATAATAATTTAACATAATAAGAATAATAAATAAATAAATAAGAATAATAATAAGAAACATAATAACTTCTACTTACTCCTCTACAAAGTTGAATAGCTCTGATAGCTACATCTTGGGAAGTTTCTAGCTGTAAGACTAAAACAGCTGCATTTGTGATGGTTTCTTGAGCTAATTCTACATCTGTTGCAGATAAACTATGATTTGCACCTGCTACAATAACAATTTGATTTTCCCCTATATCAGAAACTGTTATCTGAGCTATTCCAGTTGATAGCCCCTGTGTTGTTTGAACATAATTAGTATTAACTTGAAATTTTTTTAGATTTTCGATATATTTACTACCCCAAATGTCATCCCCAACCCTTGCAACTAAAACAGTTTTTCCTCCTAACTTGGCAGCTGCTACACATTGGTTGGCTCCTTTACCACCAAAATTTGTAGCAAATTCTTTCCCGTGAATCGTTTCTCCGGATTTAGGTAATCTTGGAGCATAGCTGAAAGAATAAGGTGCAATCTTCAATACAAGAATTAAAAAAAACAATATATTCACCTAACAAAATCTATCATGCAAGATCCAACCACTACTATATCGTTAGAAGTCATTTTTAATTTAAAATTATAATGATATTTATTAAATAATACTTGATATTATGAGTACATTTTATCTATGTTAATGAATATAATCTTAATCTTTATAATTACTTGTTTTATCAATCAATACTCATGAACATAAACATCATAGATAAACATTTCATTCAAAGGTGTTCATTTGAATTTTGAGGTTTCAGGTTATGTTATTGTTCGATGGCATAGAACATAAATTACTAACCACAGCACACCCTCTAATAACTCTCATAGACATACAATCTTTTTTATAGTACATTAATTTTCTGAGCCTGAGCGTTGAGCAATAATGTTCTGGATGCGACACCTAGGAGCAAGGACCCGGACCGAAAAGAAATAAGGGCTTCGATTCCGGTTTCGGTCCAGCCTATGAAGTAATTTCGGTTTCAGTTCCGGTATCGGTTCTGAAGAATAATTTCGGTCCGGTTCTGAAATTTTATTTCGGTACACAACGGTTTTTTTCGGTTTTTGTAGTAGAAAATTTTTGATAACTTGTCAAAAAATAACTGTTAACTGTCAATTATAATAGTTTGTTATGTATGCTAAATATTACGAGGCTATGAGAAGCTATCCAACAGATATACGGGGTATTTTTGAAAAGTACTACACAATACCTATACTTTTTATTTATGAGCATAAAGCTGCATTTACATTCAATTCCTAGTCAAATTTGTTTGGAAATTGGCGTGTTTGTCATATGGGGGCAGCACAGTATCATTTACAAAAATTCGAAGCTGACTTCAAAGTGCACTTCGAAGTAGGACAAACAGTTTGCTTATGGAGGGTCTCCATGAGTTTGCTGATGGCAAATAAAAATTTAAGAAATGTCTAATTTTGAGGTTAAGCTGCAGGTCATCAGGTCATGTCATTTGTTTAATGCCGTTTAATCACAGCAGAACTTCCAAGAAGCACTATTTTCTTATTAGTGTCCATTTCGTTTAATTACACAGGTAGGTAAATAACATACAAATTTTAATTACTGGACAAATATAAACCACGGAGATAACCTATAAATTTCTTCAATGATTATGATAAATTATCAAATGTCAAACTGGGCTTGGACTTCGAAGTGAATAAATGCAGTTTAATAGTCTACCCCTTTTTGGTTTGCGCCATCGATTGTGACGTATATCCGGGTTTTCGGCATGTCGTTTATTTTATTTGCTATTTTGACATAAGTATAGCTAACCTTAAATTTGATAAATAAAATCATCAGGATCATATTCAGTCAAAATTCGAAAAGGCTATGAAATCAATAATTACCAGAATCTTTTTCTCAATGAAAATACTTCAGAACTTTCAAAATGCTGGTGTTTTTTCGTGTATCTAGGCATATTTTTGTATTATTTAGATAAATATAACAATAGGATTAATATTCACTTCAAATAAATAATAATTGACCGTAAGCAACAAAGTACACACCTGACAAGAACTGTCAGTGTGACAGTAGAAAAAGACGTAAGACAGATTGCCGCTACGAAAGTAGCGCCTTCATAGTATTTTGAGCTCCCGATTGATAGGTTGCGCTGGCGCGTAATCTAAACATCAACCAATCAAATTTTTGTGAGTCAAAGATTAGGCATGGCCACCTAGAATACAAGGCCGGAATCCTAGATGTGGCAACGTGGCGCACCTGTCAAATAGTGGGCCGATGAGAGCGACTTGTAGGCCTAATACAATGGTGAGAAATATGAAATAAACCAAGCTATAGAACATTTTTAACGAATAAAAATCGAAATATTTATAGGTAGACTAAATAAAATAAAAATGCAAAAGGTAATTTATTGATAAGAATATAAAATATGAAGAAAATCAGCCTCTACCTTCCCCTACAGCTGACCAGACACCGCCTTAAAATAATTATTTCTTCGCCTTTTATTTCTTAATAAACCTTTATTAATACAAACTGAACTACATACAATAATATGGGTACAACAGAATTCTTGAGAAGTAATATAAATAGTGGGTATTTAAAATCATTAAACTAGATAGAATGTACAGAACTATTGTAATTAAGAATTTTTCTTTTTTTACATTTTGTTTCATGATTATTATTTATATGTTTCTTATTAGCTTGTAATTTATCTTAAATTTATACAATTTAGACATTCTAATTTTCTAGAAACTTTGAGACTTACATAACCAGCTCTAAACTGAACTACTAAATTTGATACTTGTCGAGATGTTATTAGTAAACTAATATCATAAAGAATATCTACAAATTCATGTGTGGTTACTTGTTCATCTTCTTTACGAATATTTTACAGCACAAGATTATTAATATTGAAATATATTGAATTGAATTTGTCCATATTGTGCATTTTTATGCAATAAATTTTGCTCCCTTCTTACCTCGATGTCCTCGATTATCATTGATTCAAATATTTTTATACTACACCTTACATCTGGTTCATCATTGTCAAATCCGATCAGATATAAATATATACAGTTTGTTTGTTGATGACACTGTCACTTCTCTAAATGAACACTCAATTTAGATTTAAACACAAATTTAAAACATTCACTATCACATCACTGTTCAACAATTCCTCTTGTTGTTCCTGTTGTCTATCTAGTACCCTTCTTCGTATTCCAGGATTACTTCTTGCTGCTGGATTCTTCTTCACTGAAAGATATTTTGGGAGACTGGGAAATATTTGTGGTATTAGATTTTCCCTTAATACAGGTCTTTTCCTTGTAAATATCTATCACCATCCTTATCCTTGTACACTTCAGTCAATGAAGTTTGATTCCCACTTCCCAGTTTGCATGTGGGATACTTCTCAACCATTTGTTCTTCACCTCATTACTTTGTGGAAACTTGAATACTGTAATATATCCTTCACTGTTGGGAGCATAACTGGAAGTACAACTTGGTACCAAACATTTCACAGGCATCTACAACAAAATAAAATACTTAATAGTACATAAGTAATTAACCTTATTGGCTTAATTTATAAATATACTTCATTTAGGTGAGTCCAATGTGGGATGGCTTAACAAGAATCACAAATTTGATAATAATATAAAAAATAGTCTTGGTGCAAGTCATCTCTAAACATTTTCAATGAGTTTTAGAAAATTTCTAACCATACTTTATTTGATACAATTACCATGTTAAGCCTTATATTTTATATGAGTCCACAGAACAGAGAGTATGTTTACAAATTATACTGATGCTAAAATCTTTTTATTTTATATATATTATCAAATATCTTACCTCTAAAACTTAACACAAACAGAAGTCTTATGTTGAAGTTGTCAGTCTGTTAACTGCGAAATAACGAGCACCAAGTTCATAAACTTTATTTAAAAAGATTGTACACACTATTACACACTTCAGATCACCTATTACATATCACAAATTATAAACACACGCGCACTATAAACGAAAATTTAACTTTTATCTACTGAATTCACGGTCTCGCAATGATAAAAGTCCAACTTGATCGGCCCACTATTCACTGTTGCCAAATTTCAGCATTCCGGCCTGTATTCTAGGTGGCCATGGATTAGGGTTAACGTTTGTAAAACAATCCAACGGGTCATTATTGTGATATTTTGATTAGGATTAATCACAGACATGCCTTTTTTTCCATTTATTCCTACGTAATGTGATAGAAGGAGATTAACAATCGATGACGCACACCAAGAAGGGTATTATTTCAACCATATATACAGGGTGTCCCACGACGAGTGAAAACTATCTTTATATGGCAAAATACTCATAGTAAAATCACGAAAATTTCTACATTTGGGTTTTCGGATACGATCTTTTCAACTAAAATATTTTCAAAGATGGCCGACTTCCGTTTCTACCGGAAGTTTACTGTAACTTTCTTATTTTGAATAGAACACCCTGTATATTAATACATTTTTGAAATCTACGTAATATTTTAGTATACTTTTGTCTCAAAATTTTTTTCGAAAAATGCACCCTTTTTGAGTTATTAATTTTTTTGTAGAAAATTTGACCGTTGAAGAC
>CAJUYI010000234.1:78290-106062 GCA_910591695.1 Galerucella pusilla | reverse complement strand
TTTTTTTTATCTCATGGTGCGGTTCGACCAATAAATTGCGCATAAGATTTACGGAAAATATTATACATTATTCAAGAAGTTCCAAAGATGTATGGCAAAATTAAATTTTATTCATTATGATTCATTTGATATCGAACTATATTTCCAATCTTCCAATTTACTGCGAAATTTTAAAGTATGAGAAAACGCGGTTTTAAAATTAAAAATTTCGTTGGATTGTCATTTAATCTAAATGAGGTAGGGGCCCATTTCACAGAAACACAAGTTTGTAAGTAACAAGTAGATTTTAATAAATTTGGCAACATATGTAGGTAATTACTCACGTTTCGTGAAAGGACAAGTGTACTTTTGTAATAACAGGAAATTTTTCACAATTTTACAAGTAAAGTACTTGTTATTTACTATGAATTTACCTGTTATTAACTAGTGTAGTCAACAAAATTGCATCTGAAACTTGTTATCTACTAAAATTCTTCTACCTAACAAAAGATAGATAGCTGACAAGTTTTATATATACATAGATTATAGTTGCAGCAAAATGTGGTCTAGTAGTTCTTCGTCACAAAATGAAAATGAAGAGATTATACGCATACGTAGTAGGAGAGTGTTTAGGCCTAGAATTAATTCTGTGTTCCACTCGTTATTCGGGTTTAATGAACGTTTCAGAATGACTTCTGTCCAAATGGAACAGCTTCGTATGGATTTTGGACATATGCTTCTTCATCCAACTGATCGGTCTCACGCACTATCCACAAAAATGCAGATTTGTATAGCATTACACTGGTTAGGTAATGGGGAACAATACCATGTCATATCAGATGCTCATGGGGTTAATAAGGCAAGTGTCTGCAGATGTGTTAGAACGTTTGTGTATGCAGTTAACCAAATTAAATTTCCCCAATGCGTTAGTTGGCCTGACAATGTTTTAAACGTTTCTGCAGGATTTTTTGCTATAGCAAGATTCCCCCAAGTTATTGGATGTGTCGATGGGACATCAGTAAAAATATATGCTCCAATCGAGAATGAGCCTGCATTTGTTGATTGTGATGGAAACCACTCCATCAATTATTGTATAATTGTTAGCGGACCAAATTTGGAAATGTATTATGCTAGTGCTAATTGGCCAGGAAGCGTGCATAATGCTCGAGTTTTAAGAAGCAGTACTCTTTTTCAAAGAATGGAAAATGGTTGACGTCCCATCGTAAATGCAGTTTCACTAGGAGATTCTGGTTACCCTTTATTGAATTGGCTTATGACGCTCATTGAAGTAAACATAGATGTAGCAAGTGCTGCCTACAAGCTATTTCTCTTCTTGTCTATAACAAGTGTTACAGACAATTTTAACTTGTTGCGAAAAATTTGTGTGATTGTTTATGAAATGCCTGTGCGTATCAACTTCTGGAAACAAGTGGTTGTTACTCACAATTATTTTCAACAACACTTGTACCTTTGTGAAATAGGCCCATCGTAGACATTTGTACCATACTGGGTAGCTAACAACTACCCATAGTAGCCTTATGTATTTTTGAAAATAAGGAAAATTTAAAATTGTGTTTCTTTTCTTCTGAAGTTCACTTTTGTTTTATACGGTTAGCCTAAAAAAAATAACGTTTTTTTAAGCAATGATTTTATTTACAATATATAGTCTATGTAATATAGGTGAACATGAATTCTGATACATTTGATAGTAGAGTGTCCTCTATATAATGGACTCAGAGGAAATCATATCATAATCAATGAATTGGTTGCTATTCTGGAATTCTGGACGCGAATCATTTTACCAGACTGATAAACCTCGTTAAAAGTATACTAAATATATTAAAACTTAGAGCTTTTGCGTTAGATAATAGTATATTATACACCAAGGTAGTGAAGACTATTATTATTGACCGAGCACCAAGATTATTTCGCGAGTAACTTTGCCCCGAGCGGAATAAGGTGCGAGGTTTATAAATGTCTTCACCACCATGGTGTATATACAATGTGTTCCTAATCAAATAATTTACACACGCACCACGAGAAGCGTTTACTGTTATGTCATCAGTCATTTTTGGATGTTCGCGAATTTTATACTAATGGCATTATTATTCAAATAATTTTATCTTGATAGGTAATTTCAAGCAGGAAATATGTTAAAGACAATCTCCTGGCTATACAAAATTATGTTGCACAAGTTTTTGTTGAACTACTATCCCCTACTATCCCTGAATTCTCAAAATATTTGAATTTGTCCATTATTGACCTAGGTTGATAATAGAAAAAAATTATTAACGACTAATAGAGAAATTCAACTTCTCAGTTGGCTAGAAGAAGCAATAATTGTCAACTTCACAGCTAGTAGTGAAAACATAGATTTTACATATTATTTTACTAATTTTTCATAAAACAGCATGTACAGACAACGTCAAATGAAACGCACAACCTAGATTCCTTCCTACTTTTCCTTGGTAAGTCCCATCGTATTCATGTCAAGAGGATGTGCTCTGCATCATCCCTCTTGACACAATATATGCACTTAGCATCCTCTGTTTTCCCTATTTATACGATCGGAACGACCCATGTCCCGACAGAGCTTGACTAATGCAGTAATCCATCTTCCTGTGCTTACATTTTAACCAACTCCTCAGATCTTTAATCATGCCTCTTGTCCACTCTCCCTTCACTGTTTCTTCTTCCCACCCTATTATCCCTTTTCCAATCATCTCCTCCTCTATCTGTTTTCTTTGTTTCCTTCGTTCACCCTTGTCTCGATCAGCAAATCTATAGGAGGTACTCCTGCAATCACCTGAAGTGCTCGTCCGATATAGTTCGGTAGCCCAACACCACGCGCAGCAACATTCCTATTTGTACCCTGATTAGCTCCCTCCTATATTATTTTTGATGGTCTCACCCAGGCGCCTCCTAAAGTTCCCCCCTAGGTACTATTATCGTACTCCCCAAATTAAACCTCACTTCTTTCCTTCTGTGTCCTAGCAATACCGTCATCTCTGTCTTTTCTGGTGCTAGCTCCATACCCCTGTTTACTAGCCATCGATTCACTTCCCACATTGCTTCATCCATATTTATGTTCAAAGCATATGCTCTAGCTGCAGTAATTACTATAGCAACATCGTCAACATATCCAATGAGCTTCACACCTTCCGGCATGTTTATTTTAATGTTGTTTAATTTTTGTTGGTAATTCCTATTGTCATGTGTCATAAAGTTATGTTTGTTCACATTAGAACCACAAAACTAGCTCTGTGGTCTATAAGTATAGGCGCTCACCGACATACCTACGCATAATGGCATCTAGTGATGAATTAATCATCTTCATGGTTTTTGATTATAATTTTCTTCTGACTGTACAGATTCTACAAACGGAAGATAGATATATAGATCATTCACGATAAGTTTGCAATAACAAAACATGACAGATGTCATACTTCGTTGACACGTTGCAATTTTTTTCCAGTAGTTGGCATAAAATTAAAATTATCAAGTTGTTTATTGCATAAGATTACATTCAACTCAAAAATGGGATCAGAGATTATAAAACATTGATGATTAAATACATAAATTTCAAGACAAACCAACACAAGGAATTCTGATAAAATTGTATGGCAACCCCGGACACGGCAGCCAACTTTTGGACCGTAACTTCCCCTTTTATATGATTAATTATTCCATTTACACTTTGGACATTCAGATTTTGTTCAGTGGCTGCAATTGTTACTACAAATAAAAAAATTGCAAAATTATCGTAAATGAACCATATTTGCCGAACCTGCATATGCTTACATGCTCTATCTGTTTCAACTCTGTGATTTTCTCGCTAAACGCCCATTTTTATTTCAAAATAAGTAAATGTCAAAAAAGTTTAAAGTACTTAAAGCGTCGACTTTAAAATATATATGGATATTAATTTGTAATACATAAATAAGTTTATCATTGTTTCAATACGCGTGACGCAATAATCAATAACAAATAGAAACAACTTGAGATCGAGCGATCGATAAACGTTTCAAAGGAATGCAATTAGTAAAAGCAAAGCTGGCGTGTGATTGTTTATAATTGAAAAAAAAATTATTAGATAAAGAGAGAGTGTGTGCACTAGCAACGTATTACTATTCAATACCCAGTACCAGTGAGTAGTTGGAGACGGTAATACCGTGGGAGAAGTTTGTAATAACGATTTGCAATTGGTTGAAAAGTATGCAAAGGTTTATGGTGATATTAATACTGTGTGTCGTTCTAACATGATGGAATCGTTTATATACACCCACTTTAGATCCACCTATTTTTGTTGTAAAAATGCTGTTAAATCTACCATTTTGCTTATACAGTAGCCAATGATTTTAGAGAAATTGCTTAGTGTCATATATGAGGGAATAAGAAGGGGATTGAGAAAATAATTCTCCCGTCACTAAAACCGTGACTTAAACACGGGTTTGACATTCGCAAAACGTCACTTTACACACTAGAGTTTAAAGTGCGAAAAGTCACATCTCGTTTAAATTTTGTTTCTTAAACATCAATCAAGTGTATCTTCTGTAATTTCTTTTTAATAATCCGTGATAATTTTGTAGCTCTGTGTAATTTCATTTTTTTTTTCAATAACACGTCAGTCATTGTCTGTCATTGTGTGAATATAATTAAAATAATATAATATAATTATATTTTTTTCCTGCGAGCGTGGAAAAAGTATAGTAAGCACCTAGTGTCAATAACATTTTTGACAACTTGATACTTAATATTCTATTTTCCACTACTAGCTGTGAAGTTGACGATTATTGCTTCACCTAGCCAACTGAGAAGTTGAATTTCTCTATTAGTGGTTAACAATTTTTTCTATTATTAACCTAGGTCAAAAATGGATAAATTCAAATATTTTGAGAATTCAGGGATAGTAGCTCAACAAAAACTTGTGCAACATAATTCTGTATACCCAGGAGATTGTCTTTAACATATTTGCTGCTTGAAATTACCCATCAAGATGAAATTATTTGAATAAAATGCTATCAGTTTAAAATTCGCCGCGCTCAACCAAAAATGACTGATGACATAACGAGTACGTTCATAATATATCGAAAACTGACAGTCTACTAATGGACCGCGTTATGCAATAAGGAACCAACCGAAATTTGAGGAAAAATGAGATAATTCCAAGAAGTGAACCTAGATATGCATATCTATCGATTTGCAATATAGATCCAAAGAGTTGTGATCCTAGAGCCATCTGTTGGATCATAGTGTTATATTGCGAAAATGAGAATTTTCGATTTACAGTTTACTACAAGGATCCAAACCATAGACTTATATGGTATTTATAAGTCTATGATCCAAACCTACTTGGATTCTATTCGCAGAAACCTGTAGCCTTTTTTACACATGTTGAATCCAAAGATATTTGGTTCCTTCTTGCGAATTCGGCAAGCTATTCTGTTTTGTTTTGTTTAACCGACAAACCTATTATTGCTCTTGAATATTTCAAGATGCTTGAGAAAGTAGTGTCTCAAAGAGTTCAAAAGATAATGAATAGAATAATACATAATTATTGCCGCAATCTCATTCGGCTGAACATATTAATACAAATCAATGCCAGGTGAGTTTATTTAAAAGGTGATAATTTCCTAACCTCAAATTATAATATTCACCTACATTTTTCGATATCTTGGATTAAGAATCGTACATGTATATATGCATAGACAATAAAAAATATATCTAATGAATAATAATGCATAGTACAGATATAAAACAATAACAAGTTTGGTTTATTATTTCCCTTTTTCGGAATATTACTTCAAATACACATAATGACTTGGATGTTGGAATCATTATTCAGGCAGTTGCTTCAACCAGTTCTTGTGTATATCCATACCAAGAACAAGAGCAGGGAAAACGTGAAAACTGCGATGAAGCAACAACGGATATAGGAGCAGAGAATAATGAAATTCCTTTGGATTCTGATGATTCCATTAGAGACAAAAATTAAAAAACAGATTTTAAGGAATTATCATCAGAAGAGAATTCTGATAGCCAGCTAGAGAATGACCACAAAGGTCGCCCAAAAAAAGGCAGAAAAAGAAAAATTGCAGGATAAGATAGACATATCAGAAAAGTAAAAAAAAAATAGCGATAAGGAACAGTACACGGCAAAAGGAAAACATGTGAAACCCAAAGAATTTGTTGAATTTAGTTGCACATGTTTCATGGAATGCCATGCAAAAATTTCTGTTGAGGATCAACGAACATTTTTTGATCATTATTGGAAATTAGCAGACTACAATGTGCAGACTACCTTTCAATCATCATGTGTAAGAGAACAACCTGTTAAAAAAAGAATACCACTGCAATAAATCCTTAAATGCGAAAATTTTCAAGGCAATATCTAAACCACATAATAGTTTGTAGAGATATGTTTATTGATATTTTACGAATCTCTACAAAACGTATAAATACCGCGCTTTGTAAAAAAAAGAAATTTAACAGTATTGGATCAATGTGGTAAAACTGGTGGACACAACAAGTTATCAGCTGAGAAAAAGGATGCTGTGGTTGCTCATATTAATCAGTTTCCACGCTATAAGTCCCATTACTGTAGGAACAGAACATTAGAACAAGTTTTTACAGGAAGGCACTAAATTGCCCATAATGTACAAACTTTATAAAGTTGAAAACTCAGATCCAGTTAGTTTCTCAGCATATACAAAAATATTTCTGACAGAATTTAATTTAAAACAAAAAAAGTTGAAGAAAGATACTTGCAATAAATGCGATACTTTTAGTGCTAAAGTGGAAAGTTGAGTTGAAGGTGAAGAAAAAGCAAGAGTTGAAAGAGATCAGAATACTCATTTGGAAGAAGCAGAAGCTGCAAGAGCAGAAATGAATTCAGATATTACAATTGCAAAAAATGACGAAACAACCGAGACGTTAACATTCGATATGCAGAAGACACTTCCTCTTCCTCGTCTTAGTACAAACATATTGTTTTACAAAAGGCAGTTATGGCTATATAACTGCGGCATTTATGCTGGTAAGGAAAAAAAATCCACATTCAATATTTGGGTAGAAAGAGAAGCTGGACGGGGAGGTAGGCTCTTGCTTGAGGAAATATATTGTGAGTGATAACATACCAGAAAGTGTAGAACATATTATTGCTGGCCAGTCCATGACAAGGCTGACCCACTAAAGTGGCACATCCCGTTTTTACAAATTTAGAAAAATTTACAAAAAGATTAAACTAAAACTGTGTTTAAGCAAAAAAATCTAAAATCTTTCTTCTTTGCGACTGGAGAGGCAAAAATATTTACTTATTTCACTCAAATGCAGGAACTTTGAACCACATTTATTAAAACTCCCACATATTACCAATTTGAAAATTTAATAAACAGGGTTCGGCCTATTATTCGGAACCACAAGTTTTTGACTTATTTTGCCAAAAAGACGATAGATATTCAGCATATTTTAATCAAAACTCAGTTTAAATGTACCACTCTGTACCGGAAACATTTCGAGAGAGTTGAAATAAAAAGTATAAAAATGATTGTGGTTTAATTTCCCAAGCCAATCTCTGCCATTTTTTTCTCAAAAGTTGTTCCAATTTTACGCAAAATCTAAATAATTAAATTCACAGGATATTCAAATGATTAAATGATGTGATTGTCAATTTTGATTGAAATTATTACTTGGAACATAGCAACTTTTTCTGATAGAGGCATTGAAAAAACACCTTTTATGCCTTTTGTCATTTGGAGAAAAAATATTATTGATGCCGAATTTTTTCGTTTGTGTCAGATAGAAAAAACAATTTAAAAAAACGTTGAATTAAGAAATATAATAAATTTAATTTCCCAGAAGAATTAACAAAAAAAAGAACAAAGCTGTTGCAACGTTGATATTACAATGAAAAAACAAGTTTGAACGACTTTTTTGTTCCAGTTTTCCTTCTTCCTTCCTGCCTATAGCACAAAAAGGTGTTAATCCATTATCCTCTATATACTGTATTGTTGCTTTCGTTTATTTGGGCTTCAAGCACTTGTGCGTGACGACTTTTGAGCAAAACGAACACGATTTTTTAGGTTCCTCAAAACCACTTGTCATGTGTCAATGCCAATGAATTTCCTGTGTTGTTAGGAGAACCGTTTTCAATTATAATGTTGTTGATAAGATAATTTTGCATATTGAGATATTTTTAGTATGGTTAAAATCATAATCGGCACAATCTTAACCTTTAAATAAACATCAAACCGAACAAAAGTCAAATATTTAATGTCCGTGGCTTGAAGCTCATACTTTTCGGTATGTGCTTGAGGGGCAAGGGGAAGGTAAGACTAGGCGTCACGCCCGTTAATAAACGAACGGAATTCAGTCACTACGAGCTGCTACTAGTAGCAAAAAGTGAATAATCGAAAGCACCTTATGAAGGACAGTTGTTTGAAGGCAGCTCACTCGATTATTCACTTTTGGCTGCTGGTAGCAGCTCGTAGTGACTGCATTTCGTTCGTTTATTAAGGGTCATCCACCAAATTCGACCTAGCACAATTATGCTTTGTATATTTTGTTGTTTCCCTACGTCCTCACGTTTAAGTTCACATAACGAAAATTTTATTAGAAATATGAAAGCTCCGCAACATGTAGGTAGCCAAGCGGTCCATTTTTATCCGATATTTTAGTGGTAGCAACCGAATTTCAATAAGGAATTGTACGGTCATAAGTAATTTGAGGATCCTAAGATTTTTATATATTATTCATAAAGCTTCAAATTAGACCCCTTATAAATTAGTTTTTCCATTCAATCCATATTTAATTCTTTACAAGTGCTTAAACTTTGCTTAATATGTGTATTTTTCATATTTTTTTCAACAAAATTTGGTTAGCATTTTAAAGTTTTTATTCAATGAGAACTCTAATGCCCAATTTCACCAACCATTTCCTAAAGTTAGGTAATACCTAAATCAGATTTTGGAATTGCTAAGTGAAATTTTCGTTTTACCACGCGCTAAGAATTACCTGAGAGTGACAATATTGGGTATTTTCTATCATGTTTACGCGTTTCTTAGCGCATGGTGAAACGTAAATTCTATTTTGTCATTCCAAAATATGTTTTGGGTATTACCTAACTTTAGGAATTGGTTGGTGAAATCGGACATAAGTTCAACATTAATCTACATGATATATTTTTTTCTTAATTTTCAATACATCCATTACTTCAAAACTCTTCGCCAAAAATACTTCGAAATTCGCTGCCGATAGATTCCCCTTAAAGGGCGTGACGCCTAGTCTTACCTTCCCCTTTTCCCTTGAGCACATATAGAAAAGTATGAGCTTCAGGCCACGGACATTAAATATTTGACGTTTGATCGGTTTGACGTTTATTTAAAGGTTAAGATTGTGCCGATTACGATTTAAACCTTACTAAAAATATCTAAATATGCAAAATTATATTATTAAAAACATTATAATTGAAAACTGTTCTAACAACACAGGAAATTCATTGGCATTGGCACATGAGAAGGATTATTGAGGATCCTAAAAAATCGTGTTCGTTTTACTTAAAAGACGTAACGACTGAGGCGTCACGCACAAGTGCTTGAAGCCCAAATTATCGAAAGCAACAATGGATTAGATTTATCAAAAAAACAGCTACCTGCAGTCTCTAACTTAAACTAATAGATTGACAACACTCAGTAATTCGCCCATTTTTCAACTAAATAATAGAATCCCCAAAAAACACTATTTACCCTTCCGCAAAAATGGACAAATGGAGCAATCGACGATTTTGACAATTATGACAGCTTTGTATTAGTTTAACCACTTTGTATATTCATTGATTGTTTGAAAAAGAAAAATATTTATCAACAGTATCATAAATAAATTGAATACACCGTATACCGATAATCATTACTCAGTTTCAAGAATAAGCCACACAAGTCCCAAGATAGCAATACCACCGTTCCGTTTTAACATCTTTATCTAATAGAGGTCGCTTTATAGGGCATTCCGTCATTCAGGAACTCGGTTGACAACGAGGCATTGTGTCACCCATAAATTGTTTCAAACCCATTGCGCTCCTTGTCTTACATAGGCGGAACCAGAAAAATGTTTGTAAATATTTCAACAACAAAAATTGGAATAGAAAATATAAAAGCAAGTCGAATTTGAATAAACATGTCAATAGTTTAAAATTCGTGCTATAATATAATATTATAATATAATATAATATGTCAAGTCAACACTTCCGTACATTCCCCTGAGTTCACCGTGTATTATTTTAAGATTAGGTTAAAAATGAGCCACTTCTCATTACACACATGAGATGAATAATAAAGTGTTCTCATGTTAGTAGTTAAAAAAATATTCTATAGACCTAATTGGGAGGGATGTTCATCAACACTACTATTTTTCTTAGTGTAGTGTTACTTTTTTCAGTGTATCAAGTAGTTTATGTGTCAATGCCTTGACGTATTTCCGCTCAATATCGTGTACAGTTGTCAGAACCAAACATGAGCCCCGGAAAATATGCAAACTATAATAAGGTCATCGCAAGCATCAGCCAATCAAGAGCCAATGTTAACGATTATCCATTAGTAATTGTAAAATATGATCGAAATAATATGACCGAGTGATTTCATCAACATGTACATCATTTTATTCATTCTGTATCAGTGTTGTCAATGCTAGGATGATTATCCGATTTTTAGACAATTTCAATAATTTGGATCCAATGGTTTTTCGAATATTTTGTAGAAGGGATATATAAAATGGCTATTGTTTTTGGGGATTTTTCATATTGACTGGGGTCGAAGACTTTATTTAGATAACCAAAGTGTCCTTTTGGTAATTTTGACATACATACATACATTCTTGCTTACAACCACTAAATATATAAGATTTAGCTAATTTGTGGTGGTGAAGTGTATATTCCAATATAACACTCTCATGCACTTTAACTTTCGGCTGTTAGAAAAATGAACACTGGAAAAAATTACATTTCTAAATATACCAAATAGGTCACACTATTGATTTGAATTAAACAAAAAGTTAACAAACGGCATTCGACGGCTCTATTCCAAAAGATCCTGATGTGTAAGCAGAAAGATGAAGAAATAGGCTACATAACCAGTTCATATTTCATTGCTTTCCATAGAAACTTGACCCTCCTTTTTCATGACATTACTACAGAGTCATGTAATTTGAGAATATAGACATTTATGGCAAACGGTATTTTTATTTTTGGTCCAATATAAATTTTTTAATTAATATGAGTTACATTTTTAGCAAGTTTGACTTTGTTTACATATCTCTTAACAGTTGACATTTATGGTATCGATATTTGGTTATCGATTCAAAATATCGAATATACAAAAATACAACTACAGCGACATGAACACGCCCACCAGGGCTCACGTTTGCTTCTGCCAACTATGTCCGACTTCAAAAGGAACCGACAAAACTTTCGTCTCTTGTTAGATGGTGTACTCTGTGGTAGAAGTGTGTAATATGACACTTTCTAACCTTCAATGACGTTAGTAATCACAGCATTACATAAATTATGTCATTATCATTTTGATAATTTGAGATTATTACCACGAACTTTTTCTGACTAGGCAGTGAATATTCAACCTTTTATGTCTGTTAAGTGTCATTAAAAAGCCACTTTTTATGTCATTTGGAGAAAAAAGATTGTTTAATTGTAAATTTTTTTCCTTAGTGTCAGATAGGGACCAGAATGTTATAAAAACTTAATTATTCTTGATAACGGTAGCTGGAATGCTACCGAAACGTTGAATTTAAAGATGAAAAACAGGTTGTGGTTGGATTTCCCCAAATAATTAACAAAAAGAACTATGAATATACCACAAGGTGCATAGATGAGATACAGTCTGTATATATTTCATTCTATCTAGCATTTTATTATCGCTAAAAAAAACAAGCAAAATATTCTTTGGTAAACTACTTCCTGGTTATGTACGCCTCTGGTGCTGTCTTATATAAATTAACCCCGTGTGGCGGTGGTATTCTGACTCGACGGTGCGCCGTTCTATCGTCCTACTCTTGAGTACTTTGCGAGTATCAAAGTACTGCGTAAATCTGTACCACCGACAATATTTCAACCGTTTGTTCTTTGAGATACTTATGGTCTATTATTTCGCACATAGTTTATGCACTTAAAGTACGACCCGACCCACGCTTTCCATAGTCATGTCAGGAAGGACCAGTACCTCATGTTATATATACAGGTAGTTTGTTTTACGACCGTTATTTTGAAGTACCACTGGTTTTCCTGAACACGTTCCTGTTGTGTAGTGCTCATATTTTTAGCCCTTACTACGTGGTACTACGGTTTATTTACGATAAAAAGAAGAAGAATATTATTTATTAGAATAAATATAAATTTACCAATCGTAAACACAGTCTATACCTACTTAATGTATAGGGCAATTTACAGTCTACGAGTTGGCAAAACTTCAAGACGTCAAATAAATTAGTAAAATTCTTCAATCTAGTTTAACCTTTATTGAAATTCGTTCTTCCTCTTAGGCTCTTCCTAGGGGTATTACTACTGATAATAACTTCACAAATAACTCAAGGCTCAGTCAGTAGACTGTGAATTAAATTGAATAATAAATAAAATGTCAGATGACGAAAAAAGCAATCAAAAGAAGTAATGAGATTAAAGAGCAGCAGAGTCAGATGCATACAAATCAATTAAATAGTTACTTCGCTTGGTTGATACAACCGGAAATGAAGATAAGATACCTGATCTCTTCCTCTCATTTTATATAACTTAAGAACTAATTGTGAATGACAGTTTAAAGCTATCATCTGTTGTTAGCCAGTAAACAATGAAAACTAAATAGAATATGTGATGAGGTCCCAGAACAATATGGCCGACCTGTTATCCTGGAATAGTCTATTTCCATATAGGTAGAATTATTGGTTATTGTCTCTTGTACTTTAACCACACTTGTTTCATAAATACTAGGAGAGAGTTGGATAAAATGGGGTAGTCGGATAAGATGGGGTACCCCTCCTTTCGTGCCTTTGTCTCGACCATTAGCATTTGGAGGTGGTCAACCGCGTTGGGCATGATTCTATTTAGTTGCTTAGAGGAAGGTGAATTGATTGTATGGGTTTTTCAGATTTTGTAGACAAAAGTTAATAAATTGTTAACAATATAAGCTCAGGTAAATATCTATGGGTTTAATTACTTTTGAAGCCATGTTATGATATATATTGTGGAAGAAAACTATAAATTTTAGCGAAGTTACAACACATTTTGTAAATACTGTACCAGTGCGATAAAATGGGGTACTAGTTGGTCTTATAAAATGAGGTACCCCGTTTTATCAAACTTATACATTTCTCACGTAATTTTTCCTGGCAGGCTGTTCAATTCTTCAAACAATATGGCTAGTAATTACCAACGGAAAACAAACCGCCAGTCTTGGTCGGAGGAGAGCATGCACCTTACAATTCAAGAGGTGATAAATGGAAACATGGACTATTTTAAAGCTTCAAAGGCATCCTTCTAATTCTAGTATTTCTAACCCAAGCTTATCATCTCAACAGGCTACTGTAGCTGCATTTGCAATTTCTCCTAAGTAAAGATATTAGACCAGCTCCGCATTTCAATAGAGAAACAGCGAGAACTAAAACCACAAAGAGGAAGGAAACGGCAGTTTTAACAGAGTCACCGTATAAAAATTAATAAATTGCCGGAATTAAAGCTCGAAAGAAGAAGCCTGTGAAGATGAATCTAAATTTAGAACAAGAAGTTGAGAATCTGAGAGGAACATCAAGAAAAATCAAAAGGCAATGACCCAGAAGATATAGAAAATGATCAAACTAGGAGGAAGAAAGGTAAATCAATGGTAGAAGCAACGCTAAAAGGATGTAGGAAGAAAACGGAACCTTCCTATGAAGCAAGTGACTCGTCAGAAGACGAAGAGGGAAATGTTGCGTGTCTTATTTGTAATGAACTATTCTCTAATTTGTAATCCAGTGAAGGTTGGGTAATGTGTTATTGGGCACATGAAATATGTCCTGGGATTGACGCAGATGATGAGCAATACGAATGTGATTTTTATATATAATGTCCATAATATACGAGTTTTGAAAACTTTTTATTTTTTAAATATACAATATACCTAATATTAATCTAGTTTAATAGGAGGTACCCCACTTTACATTACCCACTTCCCCATTTTAGCATAGCAGTTGGATAAAATGGGGTATTTCACAAATTTTTAAAAAACACCTAATTTTCACAAAAGTACTGAAATCTAAGAATAATGCGTTTTAATTATTAATCCAATCATATAACTGTGTACCTTGATATTAGAAACAAGAATGTTATCCTACTACCTACTTTTTAAATTAACAAGCACGATATAATAAGTACCCCATTTTATCCAACTCTCCCCTACTTATATAAGGCAAGTCCCCGTCATGTGACAGTCGCCCTGATGAATCTTATGATAAACAAGCGTTCTTTGCTCAACACGTGGGTCTTAACAGTTATTTGATTTTGATTTAGTGCGTTTTCAAAGTTTTTTTAATTGCTTAGGTATTTTGACAGCTATATATGACTGTTTATTATAAAAAGGATCATTAAATCAATACAAAACAATTAAATTCGGAATCTAAAACCTATCCAAATAATTGTTTATCCTCGGGGCGACTGTCATTAGTGTCAACTTGTCAGTTGGTGGTAATGCCTCATTAAATAAAGCCTTTTATTAGTAAATAACACCTCCGGTCTACGCATTACGAGGCACAGGCCAATTAAAAAGAAGATTCTCAGACAATTTAAGTTTTCTTCAAGTAAAGAAAAAACTAGTTTGGGAACGTTACAAAAGTTCATTTTGCGAAGTCATCACCTTTTTATCGCGAATAAACCATATAAAATTATCTATTATTTTTCAGTACATTACGTTTAAGGATTTTGAATGAAAAATTGATGATAATAGAATATGATTTGTTAATCATAAAATCATTGAAGGTTCAATTATTATAACTGAATTTTTTTTTTTGGCCCACAAAAAATATTAAACAACATTTTATCATAGTAAAAGAAGTTCATCTAGCAACGAATCACGAATAGTTATTTTTAAAAAAGTTACCATTTTGTACAAAGACTAAATTCGTCGACGTTTTGGGTAACAATTTCCTCACATTCCCCGCATTCGACTCACTGAAAATTTGAAAATAAATTGTAAGAAATAACACACAAAATTGACTTAAAAAGTTGAAAAATCGATAGTATTATTGTTAGAAAAATATCTTTCACATTGAACTTTTGAAACGTACATACAAAAGAATATAACAAAAGTAGACGCAAGCAAAATTACTCGCGCAAACCGTTTTGTGGAATCACGAAGGATTACATAAGAGGGGAGGTCGGGAACTGGCTAGTTAATGAACACCAACTCAAATGGAGGCTGACACAAGGACACCTCCATACTAAGAGTCTAGTTAGATAAGGAACTCTCGTCCAGGCTGCTGAAACTGGATAAGAGAAATTTGAAGACAGTTACCGACCTGGTGTCTGGATACTGTATCCTGAGGAGGTATTTGCAGAGGATGGGCAAAGTTAGTGAACCAGAAAATGTGAACTCTACGATGAAAAACCTCTGCTTCTGTGAAAACTAACGGAAGCACTTTGGAGTGGAAATAACACAACCATCACAACTACTGAAGATCTCTCCATATAATCTGGTGGCCTATATAGGAGACACGAAGCTTCTGGAATGGAAGTAGGTAGATATCATGGGTAATGGTACAAAGATTCAGTTCAAGTGCCTGGACTGTTGAGCTAAGCCCAAACGTATGAATGAATGAATACCCGTGCAAGCGTGATTTCCAGTTTTGATCAACTTTTTTTGACAATATTTTTCGATATTGTCAAATTTAAAGGTCCTTTACTCTTTGGTAAAATTCTTTTTATGAAGATTAACTTTTTTCATAATGGCAACAATGAAAAACTTTCCCATATGGTGCGAACTTAAGTGGACACACTTCCTCGGCTGTGAGGAAATCGAGCGGGAGTGTCCAGACATGGGATATGTTGGCATACAACGACCGTGTAAAGAGGACTATCTTCTAGCAAAAGAAATAGTCACATACGAGCGGAGTACTTGGGCGAAACGGGAAAAGACCAAATCATCCCGGCCTTGCTACAACAAGGCTGGGAGGCCGTTGGCACAATTTTGATGCATATCTTTCGGGCCAGTTTGGCACGCAGGTATGTCCCCGAACAGTGGAGGCAGGTGAGAGTTGTCTTCATACCCAAGCCGGGTCGTAATACCTACACATTGGCTAAATCCTTCAGACCCATTAGCCTAACATCCTTTGTGCTAAAAACACTGGAGAGAGTGGCTGGATCGGTACATGAAGGAAAAGGTTGGGCTTAGGTGTCCCTTGCACAACAACCAACATGCTTTCAGGTGTGGCAAGTCAATCGAAAGTGCCTTGCACCAACTGGTAACCCAGGTGGAGAAGGCGCTGGAAAATGGCATGGTCGCCCTGGGAGCATTCTTGGATATACAAGGGGCGTTTGACAGCACCCCTGTTTGTAGGATCTATGTGTAGGGCTGCGGCGAATGATGGAATAGAGCCAATGATCACTCACTGGCTTGGGGCCATGTTGTGCAACCGTACAGTAGACCATGTGGCGAAAGTGATCGTCGCTAGAGGTTGTCCGCAAGGAGGTGTTCTATCGCCCACTTTGTGGAACGTAGTAATTTACGGAGTAATAACCCTTTTAAACGTTGAGGGCCTTCTAACGATTGGGTGTGACGATGATATCGTCTTCCTTGTTGTTGGAAGGCACATTACCGTTGTCAGGGACCTCATGCAAAGGGCTCTTAATAGGGTACATGAGTGGTGTAACGAACCCGGACTTGCAGTAAATCCTGCCAAGGCTGAGATAGTTGCTTTCACCAAGAAGAGAGGTATAAGACCTGAGGGTCTACATCTTGGTGTAGTACCACTACCGGTGGTTGAACAGGTGGAGTATCTAGGAGTGATCTTTTATAAATCACTGACATGGAAGGCTCATCTTGATAGTCGCCTGAGCAAGGTGACAAACACGTATTGGGCCTGTAGGTGAGCCATTGGTCCGAGGTAGGTACTGACCCCCAAAACGATCGTATGGTTCTATAGAGTGATCATGCTGCCTATGCTCACATATGCAGCTCTGGTCTGGTGGCCGAGGGTAACCTTGGTCACGGCTAGATCGCAACTGACACGCCTTCAAAGGGTGATCAGTATGGGGGCAACTGGCTGCATGAGGACTACACCAACTGCTGCGATAGAAGTGATCCTTGGTCTTCGACCTCTTCACTATGTGATCGAGGCTGAGGTGGAAAGGACTTTCCTGCTCCTGAAGCATCTGGGATACGTGCAAAGAGGGGAAGAGTGCAGACACGTCACGAAGCTCCGGCTCCTGGAAGATATTCCAGTTCTGGCTCGAGCGGCTGACGAATGCTTGCGCAAGTACTACTTCGCAACCCCATACAGGGCTATGATCCAGGACAGAGAATCCTGGGGAAAAGAGACGAATATACAGCCTCATAGGACCGTCTGGTTCACAGATGGCTTATGCTCTGGTGACAGAGCAGGGGCTGGAATTTACTCTAGGAACCCAAAGACACAAATGTGTGTACCATTGGGTGATGGTGTATCTGCATATCAATGTGCGCAGATGAACCTAGACAGAGGTTATGTGGATCGACGCATAACCATATACACCGACAGTCAGGCAGCAATTAAAGCCCTGAGTGGATATACCATCAACTCGGGACTTGCTGACGAATGTCGAGAACGACTTGCTGATCTTGCAAGTCCGAACGCAATGCGGCTAGAGTGGATTCCGGTCCTGCGGAAGGGGCGGCAGCTTATTTCTGCGGCCCGGGCCCGACCCTCGGCCTAACAAAACAAACAATACGCAAGGAGACGAGGAAGTGGCTGAGGAACCAGCACCTCGCTCATTGGAATGCTCTGCAGGGTCCTAGACAATCCAAACTTCTACTGAAAGGATGGACTGATGGACACGCTGGGGCAGCTATCGAACTACCAAGTAGTAGGTTGAGGTAGATAGCAGGACTCCTAACATGGCACTGCTGTGTGTGGAAGCACTTCTACAGCCTAGGAGTAGAGGAAAGTTCCCTATGTAGGGGTTGCGGCATGACTGACAAAACGTCAGTCCAGGCGCAGGCGAATCTTCGGAGTCCCTGTCATGGCCCCTGGAGATACAAGCAGGCATCTACTGAAAAAGGTTGTGGCCTTTATTGAAGGGCTCGGCTTCATGGATGTCTAGGTAGCAGGAATGGCACAATGGGCCCGCCAGTGGCATCAGTGCCGGAAACTTGACTTTAGTTTGGCTAGGTCAAGGCTCACCTGCACATTCAGTAGAAGTAGTGGTAAGTGGACACAGTGTATAGCCTATTCTTCTTTTTATACAAGTAAATCTGGATCATAAAACAGAAGACAGAAGACAGAATTGTGGTCTTAACTTGTAGCTAACTTCTCTTTTATATAATGTACGTAACAGTATAAATTACGAACTATATCAATCAATATCGACATAATAACCTTATGAGAATGGAAATAGATATTTGTTGTCAGATTTTTCGTATTTTGGTTTGCTACTGTCACAACTTTCACACTTCCGTTACTGGAAGACGTGTATAGTTTGCAATTCTATTTATTTGATACGTAGTTTAACTATCCTTAAATATGTGTATTAATTTATATTCTTTAGGGTATTCCTCAGTCCGTGATTAGGAGCTCGCTGACGGAGAACATATACCTTGTACTGATGAGGCGCAAATACGCTGAAACCGGTCTACAAGCTATGTTGTCCCTTCTATTTGCAAACCAGAATGGTTGGCGTTAAATATCTTGTAGATATGCCAACCCCGTTTGATTTTGAAGTGTAATTCAATATCCGTCGGGTCCTATAGCCCAGGAAGTAGTTGTTGCATCTTAGTTGATGTCAGTGTCTTGAAAAATATTTTTCGAAACTTATTAAGCTTTAGAATAATTCGCTGCTGCGCGGGTAAAAGGGGATAAATCAATAATGCTGAAAGTTGGAGAAAGCATGTAGTGTCAAAAGGAATAATTCAAGATAGCTCAGTAAGCACATGAAGTTCACTCATATTTTTGACATACCACATTAAGCACAATTAGATGGGCGACCAGTTTCCCTTCAAATGACTTAACAGAAACTGCACAATAACAGAAACTTCAAAATTTTAATCTATACTGACTTGACCTCAGTTTCACAAAAATTTGACTTAACTCCTTTCACCCGCCCAGCAGCGAATTATTATTCTGCAATATCTATTGGTAACGCGCTTTATTAAATAGGACAATACTTTCTTATGAGAATTACCTATTAAAGATACTTGATTCCCATTATGCTTCTATACACCATCAACTATTAACATTAAGGAAACATATTTTTGTTAATTTGAACACCTTATTAGCATGCATTACCAGATACTGAGTTAATTATCCAGGTTACATCTAAGTCTTACTGTATAACAAATATCTAATGAAGCTGTGTAAGTCCACCCGCATAAATTTTCCAGTATATCGGATACTATAACAGTACCGTTTTGTATCAGTGACCCTTATTTAATATTCCTAACAAAACAATATCCTCATTACCCGTATGAAATTTATATATTAAAGCTGACACTGATTGACAATGTTAAGGTATTTTTTACGCAAACATTTACATATATTTATATTATCCGAGTAAAAATGGTGCATCTGTCAGCGAATACTTTTAACTGACTGCATTCCTCATCGAGCTCTGGCGGCGTTTTCCATTTTTTTCTTCAAGAAAATGAAACAAACTAATTTTGCATGTACATATATTAAAGAGATCAACTATGTGAACATATATATATATATATATATATATATATATATATATATATTGTAATGGTTTGTTTGTATTTTTTTATTATTTAATTTAATTTAAATTTTTATATTAATTTTTATAGTGTTTATACTTGCCCTTTCTTCCAACTAGCTCATATTAAATTCGGGAACAAGAAAACTCCTACTCCCTTTGGGTTCTGGCGCTATTAAATTATTTATTGAAATTTTTTTACAGATATATATGTTATTTGAATCAATTCCTAAATTTAAAATTTATTAAAATTATTTTTCAATATAATTTAAATAAATATGTATTAATAAATTTTTGTGACGCCTATGGACAAATCTTTCTTGTTACTTTAAAAAGTAGATGTCTCTGTCGATGAGAACAGAGTATAGTATGGAGAGTTGCAAACAATTCAGTTCACAGCGAATGAATATCTATGGTGTGATATGAAATTTTTTTTTATACCTATAATAATAATAAAATGGAACTCAACTCAACAAAACAGTTTAATAATAATAGTGATTGCCTTTGTATGATATTTACATGAATATCAGCTCAAATTTATCGAATATTACAAAAAGAAAAGAAGAAATTATACAAATACAGTTACCTAACCTACAATTCAAGAAAATAAAATTTTAAATCTAAGGTGAGCTCTTATCTAATTTTGATTAAAGTGAATTATTATTGAATTTTGAAATTTATTTTAGAAGTACTTCTGATATGCATATGCTTTTGATTAAATTTTATTGGTACCAATAATTGACTAACCTTTTTAATATTAAATTTTCAACTGGTTGGATGAGGATTCATAAATTTGATGAGGTAGACGGGATTACAGGATTTCACAGGAGGATTGAGGATTCTGATTCTCCTCTGGGATGCTGGAACAACTTCTGGATGGTATTTCAGGTATATTTAACTTTTCTTCTATTTCTCAATATTTTACTGAACCTTTCTTGGTATTTTTAAACTTTTTATCTAATTTCTTTAGTTTAATTATCAATTTATACTTTTTTTTTTAAATCAAAATCTTTTTTAAACTCCTTTTTCTCAATTCCCCCTTTACTCTCTTCTCTTTTTTTATCAACAACCCCTCGTTGCTATGTCATATTTCCAAAGCACTTGATTTTTTCTTCATAATTGCAAAATTTCATAATTTCTTGTTTATTGTCTATTATTGTCTATAATATTTATTCTTGCACTATTGTAATTTTTTCTACCTTTTATATCACTAAGAACTTCACTAAATTTACCCTTTAAATTGTCCTTATTTATAAAAAAACCTTAAAATCATGTGTACCTCTTAAATATCTAATATACAATATTCTACCATCAATAATTTTATTTTAATTCATGTAAACTCATAATCAGTGTTCAATAAATCTTTCCAATTACATATTTTATATAAACTAATTTTAAATTTATTTTAATAAACGTTTTAAATTTTGATTTTATTGCACCAATCACAATGCAGTACATATTATTTTCTTAACAACCATCTCTGAAAATATTATTCTATGATTATGTCTGACTGTTCTGTCTTCGCAAAACATACTTCATCTTGACAGTGACATTCAATTATAATTTAGGTTAGAATTCTGCCAAAAATATAATTTATATTGTTTATTAAATATTGTATACTAATAATTTCAATTTCAGGTGTAACTAATACATATTGATTATAAAAAACAAACAAGCAAACTAATTTTAAATGAAGAAATCTAAATTTACTTTAATTATTACTGGATATGATAAAAAATATATGATACTTTATTAATTCAAGGTAAGTCTTTCTATTTTTATTTCAAAATTTGTATTCAAATTAATTTATTATACATATTTATTTCTTGCATTTCTATTTTTCTGAAATCCTTTTATGAATAGAATTGATTCAAGTAATTTAATTATCTGATACCATTACAATATATATATATATATATATATATATATATATATATATATATATATACACATCGATGCTTATACGCATATATTATGGATACAGTAACACAGTGTAAGGTGAACAACTTAATAGATTTTAAATAGACGGGAGGATGGGAAGTGTAGAAAGAATTTTCAAACGCGGATTCAGGATTTTTTTCTGGGAGGGGCACAAGGGGCGGACGGGCAACTATAACTATTAGAAATAACCTTGAAGTATCATACTTCAAGTAGAAGGTTTATGAAAGTGTCAAAACTAAAGAGAAATTAAAAATTTTCTTTTATGTTTCCTGCTAAATATGTCCAACACTTATCTCTGTATCTGTGAAATAAGGAGTATGAGTGTAGGCTCATGGCACTTAGGCCACATGTGACCCATTGTACATCCTCCCGAGGAGTTGTCCTCCTAGGTCGTCGTCCATCCTGTCCTTCCCAGGAAGGTGAACAGGTCACTGGGAGACATCTCCTTTATATCGGCAGGTGTAGGCCAAGACTCACTGAGCACACACTCTCTTATTGACGATAACTCCGGACATTCGCATAAGACATGCCTGACAGTTTCATTTTCCTGTTCACACATCCTGCATAGAGGTGTGTCCACTAGCCCCATAGTATGGAGGTGTTTCCTTAGTTGACAGTGACCAGTCAGAAGTCCTACTGTTAAACGTAGGTTTTTCCTGATCATCGTCAAATATTTCTTCGATGCCAGCTTCCCAGGGTCGCCCAGGGCGATCCTGGCAAGACTGCATCCTTTGGTTCCATCCCATCTCTTAAGGTATTGAGCATGGGTGTAACGTTTGGCTAGTTCCGCAATTGTTAAAGTCGTTTTTAGTCCAGCCGCTTCCCTAGCTGAAGAATTGGCAATGCGATTACCTTTACTCCTGTTGAGCTCTTCAACCCACCTCAGGATAATATTGTTATCTGCCGAGGCGTTAGCTAAATCTTGCTGACACTCTAGTACTAGCCCCGATATAACACTTTGTCTGTTCAAGGTAACAGGGCTTGTCTACTGTCAGTGCAGATCGTTATGTTTTTGCCAGAAATTCCTTCTCTGGTTGGTTCTTTTGTGGCAATTGAGATACCAGCCAGTTTTGTTTGAGCCACGCTGGTATTTTTTCCCATACCCCACTTAATCCTCAGGCTTAGTGCTCTGGAGTAAACTACACATCCTGAGCCTTCTTTCGTTTTTGAGCTATCTGTATATATGCGTATTGCATTTGCAGCACTTAATCAGCGTCCATTTCTGCTGCAATGTCCCGTTGGATATGCATTAAAGCCAATCCATTCAAACCAATGAGCTTATCTAACCTATTTGATTCAAACGCTCTTCTGTCATCCTGATGCGAAGGTAGGTATGACTTTAATCAGCGTAAGGTGCAGAAAGATCGCTCGGCAGTCACTGGAGAGGTTCCAATATTTTGTAGGTATCTGCTTGAATTAACTATTGGGATATTTTATCTCATCTGTTGCCACATTTTTAGCTCTCCTTTCAAAGCTAACAAACATAATAGGTCCTTTATTCACTATAAAGCCTTGCATGACATCCTCTACATCTTCGTTACTGAAGAAAAAGGGTTCCGGTCCAATGGATGGCATTGTTGAGCCTTGTCTGGCCGTTTTGCCCGCCAGTTCGTTGCCCTTATAACTTTGGTGCCCTGGTACCAAGGCTACCACGACCTTGCAATGATCTTCCAGTACGTTTAAAGCATCTATGCAACCACATACTAGCTTAGATTTGTCCTCTATGGAATCGAGTGCTTTCAGTGCAGCTTGACTGTATGTGAAGATGGCAACGCCAATGTGTTTAGAGCTTCAATTCAGCTGCCGGAATTGGTGAACACACGTATTAACTTAACACAAATGGTGGTTGTTCGACAAGATCGGAACCAGTAGGTGATCTGTGTTCAGGCGAATTCATGGAGAAAATTTGTTGACTATCAATTTTTAGTTTTTATTTCAGTTTTAATTGCATAGACACCTATAGTTTTAAGCTGGTAGTTTTAATTTTAAATTTATTTAAGTTTTAATTTCTGTTTTCAGAAATTCATCTGTAGATTTATCATTATTTTTGTCAATTATAAGACTTTTATTTAGGTTAGGTTAATATCTTCAGTTGCATCTATATAAGTGAGTTTCTTGCAAATAAAACCAGATGATCGACATCAGGAATGTAATTTATTGGGTACCAAAAGAATGTCAAGAATCCGTAACTAATCTCGTAGTAGTTAGCAGTTAGCTGTTACCTTCAAGCTACCGACTGGTGCGACTCGTTTGTAACCTAACACAACACTCTGCTGGTCGCTGAAATGGATGCCGAGTGACAATTTCAAATAAAATAAAGCAGGTAATTGCGGAGAATTGCAACAACTTTTCTTTCATTAAAATACATAGACACTTTGCAATTATGCGCAAACTGTGTGAAGACACTCTAATTATTTCAAGTGGATATACGATACTATTTTCAAACACTAGCGGGTAAAGGGGATCGACCACTCCACAAATTAAAATCAAAGAAGGAGTAAATCTGAACCGTTTTATCCGACACGAGTTTAAGCAATCTCACAAAATGTTCGTTGTGATTTTTAGGTTAATATTTTGAGTATCGCACATAACAGTTTAGACAATGACAGGTCGGACATATTTTTTTGGGGGCGAACAGTGAGTGCATGCATGGAGACATGAGAGTGATTTAAATCAATTTAAGAATGTCTCCATTCTGTTTGTTCTCAACATGGCCGAATTGTCGGATGTACAGGAGTGTTTATGAATGGTATAATTATTTCTTCACGGACGACAAGTCAGGGAAATGAAATCAAAAACTTTCAGTAAAATAATATATAGAAGGCAATTTTTTGTTTTTAACAACTAGAGAAAAACATAGATTTGTTTAGGTTATGGTTAGACCCTTTAAAAAAACTTTTTAGTCGCGTTTAAGTTTCTCGTCTTTTGAGCTTCCGTTAACAGGTAATTTTATTTCTTGACAAACCAGAATTTGCCATTTCTGGTATTCAACATCTAATCCAATAACGTTTTTCACCATTTCCATTTTTATAATTACCATTATGTGGTGGTAATGGCGAATTACAAAATGGTCACCAATGAAAATAATTAAATTACTACAGTAGTAACATAAATAGTTGTTTTATAACATTTATTAGCTTGTTAACATCGACCAGAATTGAAATGATTAAAATGGATAGGAAATAATGACATTGTATAAGATATTATGTGAGGGCAGACGTTTAAATTTTGAAAAAAGAAAAATTGTTTTCCAAAATTTTCTTTCTCCATTACTAGCTGTGAAGTTGACAATTATTGCTTCTTCTAGCTACTGAGAGGTTGAATTTCTCTATTAGTGGTCAATAATTTTTAATTAAACTTTTTTCTATTATTAAACCTAGGTCAATAATGGACAAATTCAAATATTTTAAGAATTTTGTATACCCAGCAGATTGTCTTTAACATATTTGCTGCTTGAAATTACAATCAAGAAAAAATCATTTGAATAAAAATGCCATTAGTTTAAAATTCGCGCTCAACCAAAAATGACTGATGACATAAGGAGTACGTTCATAATCTGTGGAGCGGAAACAGACAGTGTACTTGTCAGTCTGACGACAGGGCAAACGCTTCTCGTGGTGCGTTTGTAATTTATTTTTAATTTTTTTCTTAAATTTGGCTAGTAGTGGAAAAAATTGTATATACGCCATGGTGGTGAAGACATGTGTAAACCTCGCACCTTATTCCACTCGAGGCGAAGCCCCTCGCAAAATAATTTTGGTTCTCAGTCAATAATACCTAATAGTCTTTACTACCTTGGTGTATATAATATACTATTATACAAATGAATGTTCGTATTATTTCTTACACATTTATTGAGATACCTCCAGGGAGAGCTCGGGGCTACTCTAAACAGGGGAGCAAACTGACAGCCGCACCCGGTGCCCAGAGAAAATTAACTGACAAAAGCAAAGGAAATGTATTTTGGGGCTCTGTAGCAGAATATCATCAGTCAAAATAGCGCTAGGTTAAAATAGCGCTGGACAAAATGGCGCCGCAAAAATAACGCAGAGCAAAAACAGCGGAGGACAAAATAGCGCTCGACAAAATAGCACTGCGACTAAATAACGCTGGTTGAAATGAAAATGTAATGATTATGAGCATTGCATGAATTCGCCTTTAATAATATTCTAGTTGTTTACACTTTGATCTTGTCCTGCGCTGTTTTTGTCAAGCGCTATTTTGTCCGCCGCTGTTTTTATCCAGCGCTGTTTTGAATGACGCTATTCTGCTACAGGGCCGTGTTCTGGCACCTGTCAAAAACGCATAATTCCATCAATAACATTGGACAACTGTTCACTGCATACTATTGATGGTAGGTATATCAAATGGATGATTTAAGTTTCCTTTGCACAGGCTCTAAGCGTTTATCTTCTAGCCCTTGGAATATTTCGTGGAGTGCTTATCGATATTATCTCTGGCTTATCGCATGAACGCTTGAAAAGGGGGTGTGTTGCTTTTAAAATTATTAATATTTAGTATTCCGTTGCGAAATATAAAAGTTGGTTCCAACCGAAGAATAACGCTCCTCTGTTGGATGAATGAGGAATAATTAGGAATTCTACAAATAATCCTAAGATAGAACCTTATGTAAAAATATATACTTGTTTTAGTGTATTTAACATTATTGTAACTTTCTATTTTTTCAATATATATCAATATGATATAATATAAATGATAACAATCGTGCAGTCCTTTGAATCAGCTGATTAATGATGCCAACATAAGCGCATGTACAGTACAGATGCTCCAAACATAAACATAAATTCATCAGGGAACACATTATTTGATAGACATGCGCGTTTAAAACGATTCGAAAATTGTTGGAAATTATATTTTCTACGGCCGTGCGTTTTAACCCACTTTCCCGCAAGTATTTTAGTTTTGAAAGTGTCACTTTCCCGCACTAGTGCGGGAAAGTAAAATTATGCAAATTTTGACCTTATTCGATAGTTTTTTACTTCGGAAGTTGTGACTATTGTTACAACAGGCGAATAAATAGTCCATCAAATAAAATCTACATCTTTTCTAGCTTTTAGTTGCATTTTCAATTTTTTGAAAATATAAAATGATGAAGATGTTTTGATATAACCCTGTAAATTCTTTAAAGTAGTGTCATAAAACAGGAGCGGGTAAACATACAACACGGCTTTTTCAACTGCGCATGACTCAAGACTTGCTCAAGATGTGGAAACGTGGTCAAAACTACATATTCCATCCACCACGTCAAATTTAGTAGTTGAGGTGCGCATGCGTCCAAGCAGCCTTTAACCTTCTATTCGATGTGACTGAATGTGAGTTGATTAGCGCAGTTGGTAGGGTATTGAGCTTACAACTCAGAGGTCGTAGGTTCGAAGTCCGGTTAGGTGCTGGGTTTTTTTGTTTTTTTTTAGTTTTTTATTTCTCATTTTCTGATATTTTTATACATAGTTACACTTTGATCAACCGGGTTAGGGCCTGGGTTTTCTTGTTTTTTTTTAGTTTTATATTTCTGATATTTACATATTTATTTCAATATTGTTATGTTACTACTAAATTTGGCAAAGTCTTAATTGAGTCATGCGCAGATGAAAGAGCCGTGTTTTATGTTTACACGCTCCTCATAAAACAACTATCAAACCACCCGGGTTTGATATAAGAAAAATATATCAAATGAAATTCTTTAATCTACAAATGACTTAAAACCGTTGCCGTCACCTTCATCGTCATCTTTAGGTGACCTGCAACCGATGCCATCCTCATCAACGACATCTACTCACCAGTTAACACCAAATAACTCTACTGGACCGGCAATTTTAAGTAATTTACATAATGCAACAAATTGGGTTTCGAATATTAATATTTATAATAATATGAATAGTTTTTGGTTAAAGTTTTGTATAT
>CAJUYI010000234.1:44034-64473 GCA_910591695.1 Galerucella pusilla | reverse complement strand
TTGAAAATTAAGAAAAAAATATATCATGTAGATTAATGTTGAGCTTAGAGTTCTCATTGAATAAAAACTTTGAAATGCTAACCAAATTTTGTTGAAAAAAATATGAAAAATACACATATTAAGCAAAGTCTAAGCCCTTGTAAAGAATTAAATATGGATTGAATGGAAAAACTAATTTATAAGGGGTCTAATTTGAAGCTTTATAAATACTATATAAAAATCTCAGAATCTTCAAATTACTTATGACCGTACAATTCCTTATTGAAATTCGGTTGCTACCACTAAAATATCGGATAAAAATCCATCTCTCGCTTTTCTATCCTTCTATGACTGACATTGTCTCTCTGCTTCGGTAGTCGCGTGCCGTTCCATTGTTGATACAACGCTCGCCGGTCTCGGCGGTCTCCCAGTTCAGTACTGACGATGTACGTGAACCAAAATCCGCTTGGACCGCTTGGCTACCTACATGTTGCGTAGCTTTCATATTTCTAATAAAATTTTCGTTATGTGAACTTAAACGTGAGGACGTAGGGAAACAAAAAAATATACAAAGCATAATAGTGCAAGGTCGAATTTGTTAGATGCCCCTTAATGACCAACAGTATTAACATTTACTGCTCGTCATTCTCGAAATGTAATAGCAAGGAAACATTAAATGATTAAATGGTACATTTTTCATTTGCGAAAATTTTTTTTGCTGTGCTTCTAAGCGAATTGAAAAATGCTTAAAGCCACTTTATGTCTGCAATTGACGTATAAGTTCGTTTAACGCGGAGCCGTTTGCTTTTTGTCGTTCCGTTATCTTGCCGTACAAATAATTGCTAGAAAAAGAAATAAATAGGCTGAAATTGAAAGAATAATTATTTTAATATGTATTATTGAACATTAATTGTTTCTGGACTGTATAGATTGGGGAAGCTCGGGATATTCAATTTTTGAGCTATTTTCTTTAACTTCCATTGGTTTTTCTGTTTTTGATTCACCCGCTATATTTTCTTGGATTTTCTCGATGCTTAGGGAACTTTGAATTTCTTCTATTTCACGTTCCAATCGGCTTAAACGTTTTAGAATATCGCTTACATCAATGGAATTTTCCTAAGAAACCATTGTCAACTTACTACCTGTTTTTAAATTTATTATTTTGTGACTCTAGCATTTTTCAGCGAAGTGATTGAATGATTAGGAAAGAAAGAAAGAAATGAGAAAGAAAAACTTTATGTTCGGGAAGGGCAGGTACCATGGTGCAAATACTTTTGTTGCAATTGCCATTGCACTTTTTTAATGCAATATTTTGATTATTTGATTATTATACAATAAAAAACAATAAAAATATCCACTCATTTATCCGTAAGACAAAACGTCTACTCTTTCACACAGCTGTGTGTCGACCGTTGGAGGGGATAGGCGAAACTATCCCAGCGCGCGCAGTGGTGAATTTCCGCAATTCGGTCGGAGGATAATGTGGTATATTGTATGTAAATAAAGGGGAAAATGGGGCACGACAGTTGTTGTGTTGTTAATTGTAAAAATACAGAATAGAATAACAGTGATGTGAAATATTACAAGTTTCCTACTGCGTAACACAAGTTGGTACAAAGGAAAAAATGGATTGCAGATGTAAAAAGAGTAAAGTTAGTGTCTTAACCTCACTTCAAAATACAGTGTACACTGATACAGTATTCTATACGTCATGTTTTCTCCATCAATTTTATGTAGTTTGTTTATTTTTTCATAAATACATTTATTATAAATCATCACATAAATCTTCAAGAACATTTGTGTGCAATCGATACACATATAAAGAAGCAGCTCATGTCACTTTGGAATGTCAAATGGAATAATCGATTTCTATTAATGATTTTAGGCAACGTTTATCTCCGTTGATTCTAACCTACAAAGCTACACTTAACATAAAAAAATACATTTTAAAAACGATTACTTACCCAGTCGCTTATAAAATACTGAACATTATGTCATTAGGGGGTCCGTTGAACTATAGGGAAACACGAATTTTTGACTGATTTTGCGAAAAATCGATAGTACTCACCTATTTTGAGAATAATCCGTCAAAAAATTTGCGGGTTATACACAATTTACAAAGAAAAATCCAAAAAAAGATTTTTTTTCGCCACTTGAGCCATTACTTTTTGGCATGATATTTCATACAAAAAACAGTTTGAATGTATTGCTCTGTACATGAAAGTGATCAACAACATGTGTTCTCGCTATCTATGAAAAAAATCCAGTTAGATTCTTCATAATATTGTTTAAATTACCACTTTTATAAATATATATTTGACAGGCAACCAGTTTGGATATAAATAATTTTAATAATAATCGCATACACAGATATGCAACCTACACAACATACAATATTTGTAGCGTGGTTGCCAGCTGTAATCGACTACTCGACAATCATGCTACATGACTATTAAGATACGAAATTAAATATTGTATCAGACTATATTTTTAGTAAGATTCATTCAAGACAAACCCAAGAACATAAATGAAATTATAAACACATTTTATATATGATGATATCATTATATTGCGTATTTGAAGAAGGGGAAACAAAAAATATATAATCATTGTATTCAGCCTTCCCCTCCAAAAATATCCAATACTTTGTAATCCACATCAAGTTATTCCAGAAGGGGAAGGGAATATAATAATTGGATTCACCCTTCCCCTTCTAGAATAACATTATTCTAGAAGGGGAAGGGTAAATCCAATTATTATATTCCCTTCCCCTTCTGGAATATCTTTTGAGGGCAAGGCATTCGCCTTGCCCTCAAAAGATATCCAATACTTTGTAATCCACATAAAGTTATTCTAGAAGGGGAAGGGTGAATCCAATTATTATATTTTTTTTCCTCTTCTTGAATAGATTGATGTGCATTACAATGCATTCATCCCTCTCATCCAATACTTTCTAAGATGAAATTCGAATGCAATAATTAATTAATATTTTAAAAATATCATGATTCTCAAGTAATCGTTTACAGCTGGCAACCATGTTACACATTGCGCTAGAGCTTCTATGTCATTTGTCATTTGATTTAATTGTTTTCATACAAATTTGTAGCCTGTCAAATATATATTTATAAAAGTGGTAATTTAAACAATATTATGAAGAAACTAACTGAAATGTTGTTATAATTAGCGAGAAAACATGTATTTGATCACTTTTCCGTACAGTGCAATTCATTTAAACTGTGGTTTGTATAAAATAACTAGCCCAAAAGTTATGGCTCAAGTGGCGAAAAAAAATCTTTTTTTGGATTTTTCTCAGCAAAATATGTATAACCCGCAAATTTTTTGACAGATTATTCTCAAAATAGGTGAGTACTATCGATTTTTCGCAAAATCAGTCAAAAATTCGTGTTTCCCTATAGTTCAACGGACCCGTCATTAGGCACTTATATTTTCAAATTATTTACATTGTGAAAGTTAAAAGGCTCCCTATCTTTATAATAATTGTTGCTTCCATAAGCTTTACGTGTTAATGCCTCCGACGTAACTTGCGTTTTTAAGCCGCGAGGGGGCGACAGTAGGTACGCACATAGCGAATACTTTGCCAGCTGTCATATTGGATATTATGCATATTGCATAATATGCCGCGCGGCAACCATCTGTCATTTTTGGACTTATTCCCTAGTGTTTTTTAACTACTTTGCAGCATTTTCTCACAAATCGAAAATATTCGTTTTGTTTCTCTATATCTGTATTTTCAAAACAGTTTTCAATTATTGAATCGTACTATCTATAAGGCATCCAGACCTACTGCAAAATATTTAAATAAAAAATTGCAATTGCAATAACAACAATAGTATATAATACACCAGGGTGGTGAAGATTATTATTATTGACCGAGCGGAATGAGGTGCGATGCTTATAAATGTCTTCACCACCATGGTGTATATACAATTTTTCACACTACCAGCCAAATTTAAGACAAAAATTAAAAATAGTTCACAAACGCACCTCGAAAAGCGTTTACCCCTTCGTCTGACTGACAAGTACACTGGCAGTTTTCGATAAATTATGAACCTACTCGTTATGTCATCAGTCATTTTTGGTTGAGCGCAAATTTTAAACTAATGTCATTTTTATTTAAATAATTTAATCTTGGTAGATAATTTCAGGTGGTATATATGTTAAAGACAATGGTCGCGTTCATCTCAACAAAGTTGATCAGAGCGATTTTTGGAGTGATCCATCAATTCGTAATTATTGCATCTGATTTAGGCTTCATAACTTCAAACAAACATCAAAATACGACAACTCATGATTGAATTTACATACATTGACAAATTCTAACAATATATTTTTATACTGACGCTTAATGGTGTTCATTTTAAGCGATTCGGTTTTGTTTCTTCTGAATGATGTGATTGAAATCACTTATTATAAGTGGGATATCAATCAAATTAACAATTAGGATTCAATCCTTCAATTGGGGCGCTAACTAGCGTGGAAACGTGAAATTTATTTTCTCGGTTAGCCAAAAGAAACGTACTTTTCTCGCCCCTTTAAAGCTGGTAAAATTGAACTTTCTCATAGTGTTGGATAAAAAAATTATTAGTTATTATCAACTGTCCCATGGTACCTGCTCTTCGCCCACCTAAAGTGAATACAAAAAACTTATTTTATACAAAGTTTCAACGCTAGAGCTTGAAAAACGCCAAAGATGAAATTTTGAAAAAATTACGAATTCTCCAATTTTTCCGAATTTTCTATTCAATTGTTTATACATATTTTTGCCCAGATAATGATTGAAATAATAACGCTTAGGATGTTTATTATATAGGAAAAATATAGTTGGGTCAACTTTGATGTGAAGTAGATAACCTTAAAAGACATTTTTAATATAAACGTATATTTCGTAATAAACTAAGCCAAACCGATCCTTCTTTCTTAATAAGGTTATGTGGTCTATGGTACAACTAGTGAAAGATATAATGAATAATTAAATCAGAAACGGTATGAGAAGTTGAAGATCGGATCTTCCGTTATGGTTGTAATTGTCAATACTTCAAGCATATCCCTCTAATTCATCTCTTAGGCATTGCTAATGGGGTGTTAATCCGTTAATCCGATAATCGACTTTCGGTATTTTATTAAAGTGTATTAGTACTACTCAACAAAAATTAATTTGAACATTTTTTACACCGAATATTTTAAGGGGAAAACTGGAAATTACGAATTCCTGATTGTTTGCAACTTTCACTACAGATACGTCACATATCTAAAGATGAAGTTAGCCACTTTCTTAATAAATGTTTTATGAAATAACAGCTAGTTACAAAAAGGTTTGAGTTTTGTATAAATATTCGGACATAAGTTTGCATTGAATTTCAATTATCGTGAAAAGATACAGTATAAATTGTACACTGCTAGGACATGGACTATTTAAAGTTAGTGCATTTTGAGGTTATTTGAATGAGTTTCAGCGATATTTTGTATAGAAGCGTATTATTTGATAGTTGAAATGATTTATTTTAACACCTCTACTAAGACGGGAGTGTGCAATACATATTTTGCCAATTGTTCATAGTAAAGATTTTTAACCTGTTATAATGCCCCTGGAAGATTGCCATAAGAGTATCAAAAAAAAATTGTTCATATATTGATAAAATGTATATTGGAAAGCGCACCTTTGAGGTATTAGTCATATCACAAGACTCTAAAGAATTATCAAAGATAATACTTCGGGTGTTCCAAATTTGATCAATAAACTGTTTTATTTGGAAAAGTTCTACGGACGGTTTGTTTGACGGTTTTTCCCTTGAAATGAAAAAGTTTAAGTGGGGTGAAGCACAAGTTAGTTGTATTTGGAAATATTATTTTTTGAATCACTTTGTTATAACATGAACTGAATATTGTATTAAATTCAATAATTTATCAATATGCTCTTCATCAATTTTACTGAATCTGTTTGGATTCATTTTAACGTCAGAATATTTCAAATTTTATGATATATTTTAGGCAGCATGTGAACAAGGTTTTTATCAAGGAACACATAGTTTTATCAGCATAGTACACGTCATATATTGACGAACTAAATAGAAAAATTATGATTTCTACTGTATTTCACTTTAAAATTCAATTCAATCATTATATTATACATTATACAACAAACATAAATTATTATTAAATACCATCCACTTACAGATTGCATTGTAACAAATTTTCACAGGAGATTTTCGACAATTAAAGCTGCAACTTCCAAAAAACTTTTTAAATCATACACATGTTGAGAAGAAAAAATGATGACCTGATCTGTCACTTAAGAAAATTTTGAAACTGAAATTGACTGAAATAACCATAGATTTTGAATATTTAACTGTCATTCATTCCACCATTTGCATTTTGGCTGTTGTGAGAATGAATTAATGAAAATTCATTACTACATACCTCCAGGATAACATACAAACTTCTCGGGTACTGTTTACAAATGAATTAATAATTAATTATAATCTTTGGGCGTTTTAGATTATATGCTAGCCTTCTCTATTTGTATTATTATTCTATGGTTAACAGATAAAACATTCATCATACGAAAAGGTAATTTAGGTAATCCAAAAGTTTTGTAGGTGTTGATTTGCAGACTAGATGAATAAAGGCCGTATGGCATTATGTAGTTTTCGATATTGTTTTCTGTACAGTCGTCAATGCCGATGAAAACTGTACAGTTTCCTGTACAAGAAACTTTATGTCCATTGAATCGTGTATGACACTATGTAGGTTTTCGATATTGAAATTAACAAAAATAACGCCTCTGATTGGTGGTAGAGCTATCAATTCATCTTCTGTATGTTCCTTGTGGTATATTATTCATTCTTTTTTTAATTTCTTGTGTCAGTTAGGGATAAAAATTAATTTCTACTTATTTTTTCTTGACAACGGTAGCTGGAACGCTACCGAAACGTTGAAATAAAGAATTTAAAAATATTGTGGTTCAATTTCCCAAGAAATTAAAAAAAGAGCTATCAATTCATTGTCAATTGATATTTACGACTTCAATTCATTGTTTAAACATAAACTTGACTTTACTCATTTAATTTATTTCGTTTCCATTTTAAAACTAAAACTATGTCTTGGACGAAAGTCGCTGCCCTTAAGCTCATAGAGCTTTATGGACACCATTTTGTACGAAATTACATCTACAAAGTACAAGAATAAGCACGCACGGTCGAGTTGCAAATAGTTTGGAATCTGTGGTTTGGAATATCATTGTATATCCAACCCAACTACAGCTGCAGCACATGCAGCCATTACGTTCAACTCCATAATAACAGGAAACCGAATAAAATAATTCCAACTAACCAAGGAATGAGTTAGGTTAGGCTAAACATAAACACGACACAATGTGACACCGGCACGATATTTGATCTATTGCGCAGAAGCTAGCAACACACTTTGTTTGTACAGTGTGGCTAGAGTTAAGCGGACAGAGTTATGAATTCAAAATTAGTAGAAGATTTTATGACATATCTAGAAATCCTCAGAAAATGTCATAATTTATGCAAGTGTGGAGCCACCCAATAGCGGACAACTCATGTTTCATCATTACATTCCTTGCAACGGCGGATTAAAAGTTTATTTTTGTAACAATTACGTCCGCAGTTTGGTTTAGTATTATCGGACTGCATTTCACGTGAGAAAAACCCACTTGAGGTTGCAGTCAAAACCAGCGCCATATTGGCATTCGACTTCAAATCAGTAGCGTTACGTTTTCACATTTTGTAGATTAACAAAAAATTAGAATATTCAAAATGCATTTATCATATGTATAGTTTGAATAAAACATATTTGGGAGTTCTTTGAAGCTTTTCGGGATATTTTCGCATTCAATAGATGTTGGTATATGAAAAAACTTGGTATTGTTCAAATATTTATACTTTCAACTAACGATTGGTGACAGTGACAGTCAAGCAGCCCCTAAAGCACTTCCGAGCTCTAAGGTAACACCTCGGCTGGTATGGGAATGCGACGAAGAACGTAGAAGACTGGCGACTCGGAACAGAGTAACACTGGAGTGGGTCCCAGGTCACGAAGGAATCGCTGGCAATGAAAAAGCTGACGAACTCGCAAGAACAGGATCGTCAACCCTGATGAACTGACCCGAACCAGCTGTGGGCATTCCCAGATGCTCAACTAGGTCATGGTCAAAAGGGTAGGTAAAAAAACAACACAATAAACACTGGAAGAATACGCCCAGGTAAATACATGGGGAGGAATTCATAGAATAACCATTGGAAAAAGTAGCGGAAAAACTGCTCTCAGTGAGCAGGAACAAACTACGCACCATAATGAGGCTACTTACGGGACACTTTCCAACTAAGGAGTCCTTACATGCAGAAGATGCAAAAAGGACCCCAAATCACTCTAGAAGACTTCTACAACCAACCAGCAAAGAACCTGTATGAGCTGATACAGGGAACGGATTGGCTGAATAGGCTGTAGTCAGAACACTAGGAGGATCCACAATAAGCCCAGGAGGCTGAGGTGGTGCCGGCGAAGGGACAAAAAAAAAACGATTGGTGATGTTCGTTTGTGATGCCAATGGCACGAAACGAACGAAGAGGCGACATAGATAAACAAGACTGATGTTGATTTTTGCACAAGAGTTGGCAAACTTCAAATGGCTTCTTATGTGAAACGGAGTCTAACCAACATCTAAACTGATTCTTTCATTTCAAAACAAAGAAGGCAATACACAAGGAAAATGATATGAAGATCTGTCAACAAACGTAATCATTCAATATAAGCGGTGTTGTCACATTTACAGTTTGCAACAAAAAATACGAAAAAAGTACTGACGCATGCGTACAAAGTAATTGGGATGAGAATTTCTATTAAATCTACTCTAAATCCTTCTGGAGAAGGTAACGAGGTCTTTAGCTATAGAGGAAACTCGAAAAATTTGAATAAACAAAACATATAAACCAGAATGAATGAAAATAAATATAAAATAATTTGAATTTTTATAAAGTCACTTCTATGCGAATACATTCGAAAACAATTTAAATATATTCAAAACGATGGCACAATATCGCTTGAAGCGACATTTTTGAAGAAGCAACAATTATTTCTGGTATAAATGAATTAACATATCTGATAGCTAGACACGTTTTAACCGTAATTTTTCATTCTCTCCTTTTATATTCAAATTGTCACTGGCTACGATCGACATATACACTCATAAATATATTTATAAAAAAAGTAGCCACCGCTATTGCCATTCATAGATTGATGCGGTGATAAACGTTGAACAAGTTCATACGCCTCGCTACAATTTTTGATGTGAAATCTTCGAACGTATCCGGTTTTCTTTAAACTACCAAACAGCATTGTTGTGGTATAGACAAAGTGTAACTTAATTATTTACACCAAAAGGTAATTTTTAATTCGCTGTAGTCTAATTTCTTCTTGTATTTCGTTTCAAATTATAAATAAAACCTTTTTTTTTGTAAATATTGTAACATCAAGTTTTACACACATTACAGTACAATATCATGCAATTTTTCGATGTCAAAACTTTCATTCCATCCTATATCTAAGCCTCAAATGTAACTGAAGGACGATTTAAACATATACTCCGTATCGCATAAGAAAGAAGCCACGTGAAGTTTGCCAATTGTCTTGCGCAGCAACCAAAATCGGTCTTGTTTATCTAAGTCGCGTTGTAACGAATGCTCAATGCCAACAGCCATTTTATTATTGACCATAGAGATACTAAAGTGTAGTATCTCTATGCATTTGAGGTTGTGTTTGAAGCAATAATTTACTTTCGAATATTTTAAGACGTTTAACTAGTTTAAATATGTTTTATTTAAACTACCTATAGGTACATATTTTTTGAATATTCTAATATTGTGTCGAATGTAAATTTTGGTTTTGACAACAAGCTCGCGCATACCATTGCAATTTCAAGTGGCTTGTTTTTGAAGTAAGCACCGTTTTTAAAATATACAAATAACGATGGAACTTTTATTCTACTCAATTTATTTAATTTTCAACATAGTTACGGACATTATTTGTTCACGGTGGTTTTGACGCATTCGTCGTCAAGAAGGTGCTGAAGTCCTAGATGCTTCTCCGAATTGAAAAACGGGTAGACTCTAGTTCTGGCCTTCATAGAAAATGATCAAGCTGTTCCCAGCTGAACGATGCTATGAGATCTTAATTTGTCTTAGCTACGTGAGTTACCTAATGCTCAATAGCTCAGACACTTGAACTGTACCATTTCCCATGTTAATATACTTCAATTCAAGAAGCTTCATGTCTTCTAAATAGGCCACCAGTTTAACTAAAGGGATTTTCAGTAGTTGTAAGGGTTGTACTATTTCTCTCCAAAGAGCTCCCTTCTGAGTCCTTGTTAGTTCTCACAGAAGCAGAGTATGAGAGTAGGTGTTCCATCCTAAAGTTCACATTTCCTGCACATGGGTTCAATAACTTCCCCTCTTATGTAATCCTTTGGGATTTCATATAACAGTTCGGGACCTATGAAGCCTTCTTTAGAACCTTCTTCAGCTAACTGGTCTGCCACTTTATAACCTTTGCCATCTCCTCAAGTGCCGGCACCCATATTAGATCAGTATTAGACTATGGATCTATACTTGAGCAAGCAAAGCAAGCAAGCAAGCAAAACCAACACTGACTAACTAGAAATAAACGGAAATTCCGGTTTCAGGATTATACTTAGAGCTTCTAAAACTATGCCGATAAAAACCCCACAATAGGAATTAGGAGAGCCCAAGGCGGACATTTCTTATTCTGCAATTCTGTGTTACGTTACGTGGATCTTAAGTAAGCGGCCTCTGTACCTCTGTACCGGCCTACCTTACAATATTTTTAAAACTAATAAATATATTTAACTCAATGTAATAAGTATTTTGTTCGTCACTGACTCTTGGAGTTTAAAATTATTGTTGCTTCCCATTAGTTAAGTTTAAAAACAATTTGTGACGACCATGGTTGAAATTATGGTCGACTTTTGAGTGACGCAGACGAAGCAAATCTTTTTTGAGAAAATATTAAAGTGTCAATCTACGGAGATGAACGAATTTGTAACAAAAGCCAACTGTCCAATAGCAGCGGCTCGCACGATTGTGTTCTTGTTCGTCATTTGTCTTGTAGAATATCCTACATTATAATTGAGATCTTATCTACTTATCTCCTTAATAATGAATCGATGTATTTATTCATAACAGCTACGGTAGTTACTTTTTTAATTTAAAATAAGATCACCGAGATTGCGGAACTAATTGTCTCGATTATGCTCACTTTTGTTTCACTTTACGTTAAAAAAAATGTCGAGAAAGACTAGGTTTCATGAACATGTACAAGAGTGTGAATAAAATACGGTGGATGCTGGATAATTTTGATACATTTAAGGGATGACGAGAGATAAATTTTCTTTTTCAGCTTCCGTCACTAAATCCGCATCTAAAACAAGGGTTTGACATTCCCAAAAGGTTACTGTGTCATCGTTGAAATTGTACTGATTTTGATGTATTATAAAATTAACCTCAAAACAAAACTGAAGCATTGTAACATGCTGTTCAGCTGTTACGTTTTTCGTCTGAAAAACTATTTCATTTAGGCCCGGTTTTTCCAAGTCTGAATAAAGTTGTAAATAATATATATTTGTCAAATAAGTACTAGGTTCGTCTTTCCATTTTTGAATAATTTATATTCGCAGAATATATAGCATCATTCTACAGTTAAGTTATTAGGAGGTGTAAGTTCGAAATAAAATTGTTCGGGATGTGAATAACAACCGACTGATGCCGATTAACTACGAATTGAGTTTTTCTCTTTTTGAAGTGTTGGCGATTCTAACCAAGTTTAAATAAAAACTGTCACATTTATTGTGAAATGGACATTTTCAATGATTTCGAGGAACTCGAAGATCAAGAGATACAAGAATTTGTAGATTTTGTAAACCCAGAACGTCACCCATATACCGCTAGAGAACGTATTGACCACTTTGAAAGATGGGATGATAGAGGAATAACAGAAACCCCTTTGGAATGAATGATGGAATAACTTCAGTATTTTTGATCTTTAATTGGTTTTGTTTAACTACAATGTTTTTTGCTTTTTCGTCTAAAAAATAACCTTTTTTATCTATCATGAGCTTACAGAATGCACAACTTCAGCAAGTATTTAAATATTTACATGAAATCCTGCTTTCAGTGCTGTCAAGCAGGTGACAGCTAACCTAAAATCTATTTTGCAACTTACAATGCGTCCGCGAAACATAACAATTGTTTATCACTTTCCATTATATACACATTGTGCATGAAACTATCTTTCTCTACACATATTGTGAGGTTAGTTATTGTAATTTCATTGCAGCCAACGTTGAAATAATTATTTTTGTTATGTTAATTCACCGAATATCAAATCAATAGTCAAAGCCAGTTTGAAAGACATTTACACTTTATTTGTTGAATAAGACTTCCTAATAAATTTATTTTCCAGTTAGTTATTGGCCATTTTATTCGTACTTGGGCCTAAGTGAATTTTTTGGCTCATTAGTCACTTCCTCCCAAATTTCTACTAAATTTCTAAACATGCAGTTTCCTTGTCGCATTAGCCACTTCGAAATAAAACATTAATTCTTCATTAATTTTTATCAAATTCCCCTTCAATTTTTGTCTGTCATGTTCGAAATTTCAATTTTCGAGTGGATTCTTTCTTTCCTCTAACTGCCAAAGAAGGCAGCAGTTATCTATATTTTATTTTTAATTTGTGGTGAACAATTTTCTATTGAGTTAACTGTATAAACCCTCACTTCGTGGAATCTACTCATCATATGGTTTTAAATGAAACTAACTGTTTTTAAATGACTCCACAATATCTATATTTGTAAAAATGTGTAAATTGCAAGTAAATTGACAATTGTAGTAACTTCTGTCATTCTGACGATGATATTTATATCGAAACAATTGTCAATTTACTTGCAATTTACACATTTTTACAAATATATTGTGGAGTCATTTAAAAACAGTTAGTTTCATTTAAAACCATATAATTTTCTATTGTCTGGTTGGTAAGTTAATTATTGTATTATCCCTAGGTTATTTTCTACTGCTTACAGCTTATCTATATTTATTGCTTATTTGCTGATTTACATATTTTTGTGTATTTGAGGAACAAAACGAATAGAATAAAACAGATTACTGTTAAGTTGTATTTTGACACGTGAAGTTCGGGTTTTATATGCGCTATAGCATAAGCTCCTTTTTTACCTGATCTGTTCTATTTGTTCGTTCCTCCCTAATGTTTCTTTTCTAGTTCCTTATCCCTATTTTCTTTTTTTTCCGCAACTCTGCAGCCGGCAAGTTTAAGTCAAGTTCAAGGCAAGTTTACTGCAATTTCACCTCCGAAGGCATCTTCAGTCCACTCCGTTCCTGCCCGTGCACGAGGTCCACAGTCTGCCGAAGAAATTACCGCCACTGCCGGTATCGCGCTTAGAGCTGCAAACATCCTCAGCCCTCTAAGATAAGTTCCTCCGTCTTATCTATAGCGTGTGTAAGATTTGGATTTGGCGTGTAGTATTCTCTTCGTTTGGTTTTTGGAATATTCAATTCATGTGGAGTTTCAAATAATTCAATAAATAATAATTATTTCACTCTTTGTATTGATTATTCAATAATCATTGAATTTGATAAACGTGTTCGGGAATAAGTAAATTTATTTTATTTATTTTTTTTGTAACGTAAATTTAGTTTCTTACAAGGTGTTTCCAGCTTTCCACCTTTTGTTTCTTGTTTTAATTGCTTCGTTCGATTAAAAAGCTGGTGGCGTCCAATTTAATATTAATTGTACACCCCATCCCAGTGATAGCATATAAAATAGTTTAATTGGTGCCGAATACCACTCCCTGAGGTGGAGTGCTCTAGCCTATAGCCTAGAACTTGAAACAAATAATGCTGTTTGAATTCACGCTTAACGCCAATGAAACGAATAATGTTGAGTGAAGTTAAAAAAAATAATTATGGTATATACTGCAGGTTCTTGTCTACCTTGATTGATTAAATTTGGAGGTGAGCTAAGCCGGTATGCAGGGCTGTGTTACCTTATGAATCTTAAGAAAAAAAAATTAAATTTAAACAGACTAGAAAAAAAGATAAAGAAATTTTAGGACGCCACTAATTTTTTTTCCTAAAATGGAATTATAAAAAAAATCGAATTTAAAGGTCAGCTAACACGTTTCAAACTGATCGAACTGCTCTAGAACGGTTCTATTGTATCTTGATATATTGCTAGAACGGCGCATTAGTAGTCCAACGTAACTACTAGTTCTCAAAAATAGGCGCTGGAACACTAAATTGCCACGGCGCATACGAATTAGTTGCATCGTATGCTGGAACAAATCAATTGTTGTTCGTTTGCCTAGAATCGTTGATAAAGTTTGGGTTTCAACAACTCGGGATTAAATTGTCCGAATTGAACGTTCGAACCATGGAGACTAGATAGTTCGAAGCGTCAAAAGTTTAATGTAGTTTTTCTAGTCATTCCCATACCACTTTAAAACTGATTACACAAAACCTCAGTGCTTTAATATCCGACATAATGATAATCCGTGGCCCTCTATATATTCCATAAAAATTGAGGTGGACAAACTTTCCTTTGGATTAATTTTCGCTTTACAGAAGCTACAGAATGTTTGGTTCTTGACCCGTACACTCCTATCCCAGTATTCCTTTTGTTTAGAGTCATCTGTATCTATTGAATAGCATTCTTTGAATGGTGCTGGGTTCCCATGCTTTTTTTTACTCAATTCAGTATAAAATTTCTTCAAGACGTTTTAGTTCATTAACAAGCCATCCTGAGGCATCTCCAAGGATTTCTTATTTTCAACAATCGAGAAGGGGTCTTGGCTAATAATGATTCACTCCCTTCTTGTTCTTGTTTTTTTTGTGCTCCACTAGGTGGCGATGTGAAGTTAAGAACCTCTTTCATGACCATCGTCATGTTTCCATTACTCCTGTCGACAATGAAGCAGTATCTAAAATTAATTGAACTTAAGAAATAAGGAAATTAATATCTGTTATGCCTATTTGGACATAATGAAAGGCGTGATCGCAAGAAACGGGTCATTTACAAACTAATTGAAGACATTTAAATAGTAGGACGTATTATAAAATGCAAAACGAAAAATAAGGTCTGAATTGTCATTCTACATGGACAAATATGTCGCGAACTCATCGGCGCAACACTGATCTCCCACACGGCGAAACAATTTGAATATTTAAATCGATGCGACGTTGTCAGTGACAAAACTGTTTTTTGTTTGTAACTCTTGATATTTCTATCGTTTATTTATTTAATCACCTAATGTCTCATAGAATTTATTATTTGTTATATTTATGTCACAATAATGTACAAAAGGGCGTTTTCATAATAAACTTTTTTTGTGCACATGGGTTGGTGTCAGCTAGTGATGAGCAAAATCTGTCTTTTTCTTGCAAGACCAAGATTACAAGTATTTGAGCAAGACCAAGATTGAATTAATATGCAAGACCATGACCAAGATCAAGACTACAAGTATTTGAGCAAAACCCAGACTAAGAGCGGATAAGCAAGGCCGGGACCGTTACCAAGTCTGTCTTTCAGATAACTGCATATCAATCTTGATTCTTGACACAACCTTAGTGTCACTTGAAATATAACCATTGAGTTATATGTCAAATGGTAACCGGAGAGCACCTCCCTACCCAAAATCAGTTGCCTGTTCATTCAAAAGCGCTGCGTTCCCGTTTAGCTTGATTGTCTAGTTCTCAAATTTTTTCGTTGTGTCAGATAGGGACCAAAAATTGTTTAAAAGCTGATTCATCTTGACAACGGTAGCTGGAACGCTACCGAAAGATCGTAATAAAAAAATATAGAAGCATAATATTGTGGTTTGATTTCCCTTCCCCCCAAAAAATAAGAAAAAAAGAATAAGTAATGCCTCAAGGAACATACAGATGAAACTTTCAAGTCCTTAAAAATGGAAATATACAAAATCAATGATACATTGGTTGGTGTGAATCTTTGTGCTTGTCAAAGTGAGAGTGTCAAAAATAAAAATTGCTAATCGTTAATGGTGATATCAAGGCTGAGTAGGATTTAAGATTAGTTTAGTTTTATATTTATTCAGGATTTTAGTTCTAATAAAGGGAATAAAAGTAAGTGAACCCCAAAATGTCACCACCAGGTATAATTATTTATAGTTGTATCACTAAAAATTGTAATAGTGAATAGTTTTGGTTATTTCTTAATTTGGAGTTCAAATTTCCATCTGCTATTAATCAAACAGAACAGTGAACGAAATTTTGGAACTTTCCAATGTATACAGAATAACAGACCTATGATTTAGTAATTTTGTTGTTATTATGTGCAGGTTAATAAGAATTGTTGTTTTCTTATCTATCTAAATGAAATATGATTTTATTAATTGTATTGAAATGATTATATAATAAAGAATTTTAAGACAAATTGTAACATTGATCTACCTTTAATCCAAACTACCAAATTTAAAAATCCCGCCTGTAAAAGTTAGCTCCGGCACCCCTTGCTGGAGCGCTGCGATCAACGCAATGCCAACTGTTACTACAGGAACAACAACTCTTATCATATATTATATCTCAATGACCCCGTTTTGTACCAACCTTAAAACATAAAACAGACTGGAAGGAGCATTCACCAAATAAGTTTGCGTCTAAATAGAAGGTTGCAAATGGCGAATGTTGTTTCCGTTTTGACAGTGGCCTACTGTTTGTATAGGGTATGTGATATGTGAAGTTTTAAAATTGTAGCTTATTGAAATGTATTAAATATAAAACTATAAGCTGTCCTATGTCCTATACAAACAATATTGTCTAGGAGCAACGAAAATACGAATATAGAATATTACTTCTAATAATACTTTCGGTTTAAGCTTATTTTCACCAAAAAAACTACATACAATGCATGTTCTTTTATTCACCGGTAGATCCACCAATCGACCAACTGCGTTTTTATATTCATTAGTGGATTGTAGATTGAAGAAATGACGCGTTCATTTATTACTGTTGCATCAACCGAAATTGCAAACCACTCCACCGTTGTATCGAGGTGGTTCACAAAATGACAGTTTAATCTCAAAAAATAACGATTTTTTGAAGCAGTCGAAGAAATGGACGAATTGATAGAAATACATTTAAAATGTGGTAACAAGGTATTGAAGACGCTATTCACATCGTCAGGTATTGAAAAAATTCCAAATGGAACTATCAGATGAACTGCTAATAACAACAATCAACTTAGAAAAAGATTGTCAGTGGTCAGATGATTTAAATAACAACTGCGTTTTTTTATGTGCCACTGATGACTCCAGCATGTCGTTGCAGCGGAGACTGACGTCATTCAAACAATGGTGAATAAATCTGTAGAAAAACGTACCTACAATAATTAGGGTGTTGTTCCTGTCTGTTTTATGTTCTAAGGTACCAACCATGTCCAGACGTTCTGTTAACGGAAAGTAATGGTTACTGGTTAATCAAACGTATATTGATTACAGTATAACTTCTTACCTGAATAAGCTGTTATATCATAGGCCAAATGGGTTTATCAACGCGCATGTTAATTTTATTTTGTTGCTGAAACGCAGCTCCTTGCTCAGCGGACGCCTGCATAATTGGGTAATTTGTTAGGTTAAGAAATCTGATTCTGATTTTGTTCAGAAAGAAAAAGTGTATGCGAGAATTTTCAGTAACATCTCCATCGTAATTTTCCCTCACAATTTCTCTTTTCATTTAGCTTTCATTCGCAGGTTCATGGCGAACAAAAACTCACTCAACGTTCGCTCTTCCACCATGGACGCTAGTGTCTAATTAGCAAGGTCACGCAGGTTCTCTATAACCACAGATATGAAAAACTACACGGTTTCTTTTAAACGCGGATATTTTACGAAGTACGGCAACGTCGCAAAAAGTGAATAAAGCGGGTGAGTACCAACAAAAAGCCGAAAGGAATTCATCCGGATAAGAGGTTATCCAACGATCTCTAACTACCTTGTTAAGAAATGCAAACAATACTCCAATACAATGGTTTAATGTGAACCATATATTCCTTGTAGGTAATTATCGAAAAAAATTGAAGCAATTCAATGGTAGATATGTATGCAGAAACACAACGAGTAGATTGGAATGTTCGCCCACGTGGTCGAGTGTCAAGATTTATAGCCTTTAATTGTATAATAGCCTCATCTCTTATCAACTATCTGTTGAAATACTACAAGAATTGTTTTTTTTCTCGTTGTTATCAAATTATAGTTGGATAAATTGAAAAAATAAACCTCAAGTTTATGTTATAGAACTTGTTAGCTATATATTAATATAGTACATTCAATAGCCTTTTTGGAGTGCGTCATCGTTTGTGACGTATATTATTTTATTTGCTATTTTGACATAAAGGTTACCTTGAATTTAATAAATGAAATCAGCAGGATCGTATTCAGCCAAATTCGAAAAGGCTATGAAATTAATAATTATCAGCTTCTTTTTATAACTGAAAATATTTGAGAACATTAAAAATGCTTATGTTTTCCGTGTATCTAGGCAAATTTTTGTATTAATTAAATAAATATAACAATAAGATTAATATTCACTCTTTATAAATAATAATTGACCGTAAACAACAAAGTATAGACCTGACGAGAACTTTCAGTGGGACATTAGAAAAAGACGTCAGACACTTTCCAGCTACGATATGTACGTCTGCCTCCTATTTTGAATGATGTATTTTCTCCCGATTGGTAGGTCAACTACCTAATCAATTTTTTTAGTCAAAGATTAGCGTTAACTATTTTAACACATTTGAACGGTTCATTATTGTGATATTTTGATCAGTCTTTATCACAGATCTGCGTTTTCCTTTTTGTCCATTTCTTCCAACTTAATGTGTTAGAAGGACATTAGCAATCGATGACGCACACCAAGAAGGGTATTGTATTATATGAACTCTAATAATATAGAGGCTGGATCTTTATGACTCACGTCATCAAAGATATTCATATGAAACAATTAATATGACAGTATAAGGAAACGTGAACAATTTAAGGAAAATATGTAAACCTTTCATCAACGAACACAACAATGTATATATTTATTTAAAACGTCAGAAACTTCACAACTTATATTTTTTCTTTGACTACTCAAGATACCTAACCCAAATATATATTTCAAAAATATGTAGGTAACTCAAGAAAGTCCCAATTACTAACACAAAGGTCTATGACGTTACAAAGAGCAGAATAATGCTATCTTTACTTTCAAAAACTTTAATAGGCATGTTGACTGATTTTGAAAACCTGCTCCACGATGTTTCCACGTATATACTTTATCTGCAATAAATGTTATTTCTTTGAGAAAAAAAGTTTTAAAAGGAAAAATTCAACTTTTAAAAACACATTTCAAATTATGCGCCAAAACGCTAAAATAGTAATGGTGTCTGTCTATGACATGTCTATGACAATACCATTTATAGGTGATCTATATCGATAGGTTATCTGTGATTTGTGTCGATAGGCTATCTATGATCTATGACCTGTGGTGAAATCGTCAAAGTCAAACTTCAAACACTTGACAGATGAACCAAGCAAAGCCAACAAACAACAAAGGAAATTCAAAACATATGTTCGGATCATAGATATTAGCGAAATTACGACGTCACTCTCTTCTGATTGGTGTTTGAGATAAGATGGCAGATGGTTGAATTTTGTGCTTATATTTTTACTAAAATAAATGTAATCACACATGTGAAATAAAAATAAGTGATTTCATGAGAATCTTTGTATCAATTCAATATTTTAGTGATTCTTAGTGACTGTCATCATGCCTATTTCATTCGTGGGTTGAGACCCCAGTTTTTCCCACACATTTTTCTGCGCAATGGTAGCTTTCTATGTGGTCTTCTGGAGGTGTTCCATGAAAGCTTTCGATCAAAAGTGCACGCCTGGGTACTTTGTTTCTTCGAAAAATGGAATCACGGTACTTCATAGCACTATCAGATTTAGTTCTTGTAGTGCTGTCTTTTTCGTTAAGTTGATAATTTGTGTTTTCCCAGCATTAACTGTCTGTCTCTCTTGTAAGCACCAATAATTATCAACTATATATTTACATTATTTCAATATGACCCCTGAAAACTTGCCCCTGACTACTATAGCAATGTTGTCTGCGCATCCAGAACAGTAGAAGTCTGTAGTGGACAGCTCCGCGGAGAGATCGTCTACTGAAGTTGTTCATAGTGGCATTAATAATGTCTCTGTAGCAGAATAGCACGCTGGACAAAATAGCGCTGGTAAAAAAAGCGCTGGACAAAAAAGCGCTGAACAAAAATAGCACAGGACAAAACAGCGCTGGACAAAAACAGCGCTGGACAAAAACAGCGCTGGAC
>CAJUYI010000234.1:2147-39881 GCA_910591695.1 Galerucella pusilla | reverse complement strand
GCATATACAACAACAACGACGACGCATAAGATCCAAAACTTTTTCAATTACACTGAGGAAAGAAAATAAATAATAAAGAATTATAAACATTTTATTTATTGAACAATAATGTACCTTATTCTTCTTTTTTGTTTCTATGGGCTTAACTCTCTCGAATTATCTACCCAGTACTATTTATTACTTCTAAATAACTAGAAAGAAGCTGTACCTACTTAATGATATTTGCAATGTCAATATTAAAAATTGAAGGTTATGCAAAATCATTGAAGCGGAACTGTCAACATTGAAGTGGCTGGAGTCACATTTGAAGAAGCTAAAGTTTTCCACTTCAGAGCGTCCCGAAAGGGTTTTGCAGTAAGGAACTGTCACTTTCCCTTCATGGAATACTCAAAACGTAACTTTCGGTATGTAAATGAATACAGAACGAGCAACATTCAGATGGCGGTCGTTTGATAAATGGTTTTGCCAGCTTGCAGCTCTGATCTCAATCCTATTGAGCATCTCTGCACTAGCTGGAAAGACGCGTTCATTGCCAGCTCGCTTTGCCTGTCTGCCTCCAAAAATCTCGATCTGCCCTACATGAAGCATTCGATGTAATTACTCATCCGTTTTTTACTAATTAATTCGATGAATGAGGATATTCCGGTAAGAAGAGTCACACTCGATATCAACACGTGATATTTAATTTTTTAATTAAACAATACGTTTCATTATTGTTTTTTTAATTCTTTCAATACCTTCGGTGTCTTGTTCAATTTAAACTACCGATTGAATGAAATTATTGAAACATACAAATATCAATTTCCGGCAAGTAAAAGCTGGTAAAACATGATCGTGTAATGGTAAAGAAATAGTTGTGAAAATTATACAAATTTGATTGAGATATTCTCTCGGAATGGAATTTTATAAAGATGAATACGAAAAGATAAGCAGCGATTTCATGTTATACAGTAATAAAGTAAAGTCTGGGTATATTACTAGTCAGAAGCGTTCAGTGGAACATATGGTGGGTAGTACTAGTTTAGCTGGCAACTATAATTAAGTATTTTATCTGTAAATACGAACTTTTACCTACAATTTATTCCAAAATATTAAAGGATATAGTTGTTTTTTCAAATTACGATATATATGACTTTTTATGTTAATAAGAATTGGCAAGTTGTTGAGTAATTGACCAATGATGAGATGTGATGATGATTGTGACATGATAAGTTCTTGTTTGAATGACATCAAAAATAAAATCATCCATAAACTCATTTTCAGAGTTTTATTACCTAATTAAGTTTTACATGAAGGAATTATTTTTTATCACTACCCCAGTATCCCAACACTGTAAACTAGTGTAGGATGGACACACTAGTGACACTTTAGTCGATGACTAGCCGGAATATTTGATATGGCATTCTAAGGTATGGTAAGGCACAACATTGAATTAATTATTCGATTGACTGTGGTATTGTATCACTGCAGTCAAATTAGTTCTATTATGCTCCTCTTTATACTCGTTAAAATATACTCCTTAATCCTATCATTCTATGAAGTGCAAAATCTGCTGGAGTTGAACTGGAGAATTTCACCGTATTTCTCTTGGAGTTTGGCGAAAGTCTTAAGTGAGAGAGGAACACATTGTGTGACTAAATGCAGGAGTGTTCCACCATTTTCCTGACAGTGCCTTGTCCAAAAGACACAAAGGATCTTCAGTTGGTTTTTACAAATGATCAACAATGCCTTTGATCTCTTTAAGTGGAGTTTCCCGGGATATATTTTGGAATGGTTCAGACTTACAAGGTATCTCAGATATGTTCTGTGCCCTTTTCTTCCTGAAAAGATTATGGCGAGTCCTGAAGATCGGTTAAGGTCTTACAAAGGAAGTAGCCGATACCTTCCCGGCTAGTTCATCAGATTTATGTCATAACCTTGTTCACCAAAATGACCTTGTATCTACTACTAGTTCCTTAACATTAATGCTCAATGACAAAATTTTGTCTATACCCGGGGGTCGCAACTTTTTTTAAAATACTTTCAGTATTCAATCAGAAAATAACAACAAATAGAGAAATAGTGTGAAGTTTGCACGACGAGGCCGTAGGCCGAGTCGTGTAATCACATAAGTGCGTTAATAATTCCTATCACACGTGTTACGTACAAAATTTTATCTACAACTGTTTATTAGTATTATTAACAGTACCTATAATATAAAATTTGAAAAAAATTTCAATCCAACGTATTTTTAATAATATTGACTGCAAACATAAGGTACTGTGTATCATATTTTATGACCATAGCAACAAAGACAAACAAGGCTGTGAAAAAGAAAAAAAAAATTAGTTATGTCATCAAATTTTCAAAGTTGAATGAACAAAAATCTATAAAAATTAGTTCAAGCGAAGAAAATCTCCTTTCGGAAATTGGAAATGCAGCTTCCAGTGTTATTTTAAATATTTAATTCTGGTATTAATATGTTTCTAGATTCCTATTACCGCACTAGTGCGGTAATGTAATCAAAAACGCACAAGTGCGGTAATGTACGTCATTATGACATTAAAAATAGTGTCAAATCGTACCCGTTACATGACAGTTGTAGATAAACAAATTTATTGGACCTTTGTGAATGAAAAAAAAAAGGTTTTGGAAATGAGAACCAGTTATGGAGCAGCAGCATAGGACCTAGGCTGCAAGGACCAAACGTAGATTCTCAGGTGGCTGCCTAATCTAGCATGCTTTTCGTGAGAGACAGAGACATACAGAGAGAGAGAGGTATGAAAATTTTTTTATACAAATGTAGATCATATCTTCATCAAGAGCTTCTAAAACGACTTACTTAGTGGGAAGTAGGTGTAATCAAAGATTTAATTCTACTGACGTTACCAGTGAATTGCTCAAAAAAAGGCGACACATTATTGCTGAAGAATATGATGGAGTCGACAAAGACTGCAAGGCGTGGTGGTGGAGAAATTAACAAACCTACTCTAATTTGCGATTACAACAACTCTAAATCGTTTATTGTTCCATCAGATCAATTAAAAGCTTATTCAGCACCCCCCAGAGAATCAATAAAATGGTACCGCAAGCTCGCGTTTGAACTAATATTGTGGACGTCCTTGGTAAATGCATACATACACCCTTTACAAAAATTTAGCCGAAGGCAAATTATCCATCACTGCATTCAAGGAAGAAATAATTGAAAACATTTTGAATTCCGACACTGTACAACAGGAAAGCACCAGCTCTGCCAAACGCACTCTAGAAGAAGTGCAATCATAAGATCGCCGTAGGTATTATTTGCTAGGAAAAAATAAGCAAACCAAAGACAAGATTCCGTTGCCAAGAGTGCGCCAAATATTACTGCCTATCATGTTTCTTTGAATTGTTTGGTCATTTCATCTTGAAGGGCTACTACCTGGTACCAGATGCTTGGCTGGGGGAATGGAGCTTCCCAATAGAACAGATATTTTGTCTTCGTCACTGCAATGGCACAGTAAAGGTGAAAAAAGATTTGATGTCTTATCGTGAAGCTCTATAGTAGAAAATTTAGCCACTGGGAGGTTTAGGCCGAGCCGGGTATTTTTTGTAAAAAATGTACGGGAACAGGTATTTTCTTTTTTGAATATGTTCAGGGGTGTCCCCTGAATGTAAATCTAAGTTGGCGTCATGGGAGGGCTTCACTTCAGGCGCTATCTTGAAAAAAACGTTTTAAAAAATATCTCGCGATCCGCTATAAATGCCACGGGAAAAAGTTTCCAATCAAATTTATAAAAAATTATATGCCCTACAATTCAGTCACCACCATTTTCAATTTATCATTGACCATTATTCGAATATTTGGCAAAAACCATATTGAAAAAAGTTTGGAGTGCTATAATTAAAAACCTATGCGTTATACAAAAAAAAGTTTTGGATAAAAAAGATGACAAATATTATCATCTACAGTAATGATTTTTTGTCGTACGTTGCGCGGTTCACGAGATATTTCATAAAATATGTTTTTCAAGAAGGCGCCTGAAGTGAAGCCCCCCCCATGACGTCAACTTGGATTTACATTCAGGGGACACCCCTGAACATTTTCAAAAAAAATATACCTGTTCCCGTACATTTTTTTCAGAACATACTTTTTTGGCTGGGGCTCTTGGACTAGTTGCCATGGGGTGTGATGTGTTTTTTCATAAGACTAACCGTCAGCACTTTTATACTAGTGTGAGTATAAAAAAAAATTTAAAAAATTTCCATTTTATTTCTTAAAATGTTATTATTTTAAAAATTTTCAGAATAATTCTAAATGATATTGCTATATTTGTGAATTGGATTGTGAAGCTTTGTACGTCCCTGCGAATTCTAAAAATATACATTCTGGAAAGTGTTACGGAATAATGATTTAAAGGCATATTTGCGGTAGACTGAAAGAGATAAATAAAAAACGAGCCCGCTACGTTGGTATTACTTAATAATTATTGGAAATTGCTCTTTTGTAATAAACACTAACATAACCACAACTCAAACTATTTCGAGATCTACGATTAGACGCTACAAATTAATTTCGAAAAGTTCGTTTTATCTGTTAGAATGATTGTATTGGGTGTTCCAGCATCCTATTTATAGAATAAATTGAAAATAAAAGGAGCAATTTTAAGGTAAATCATGTATCGTTGAACTATATTGAAACAAAACCTTCTCGTTTGAAATAACATTTTTAATTGAATATCGAAAAACAAGGTATTGCACGGAGAAGGCTTTAACACCTACCATCTGCATTACCGTGTTTTTTGATCTTGAATAAATAAAAAAATATCTGACCACCTTATATCTCATTGGTATAGCTTTAGTCCTACAATTTCATCCCCCACACTTACGTTTTTCTTGGAGCCGTTGTATACCAGGTTGTCTAATTCTGCACTCGCAGTCTTCCCTACCTAGTATAATAATTATCAAAGCTATAATTTTACATTACCATTAAACAATTCAAAGCGTTCATAGGTAATGCTTTGCTTTTTAAATAAATCAGGTCCACAAACCGTATATTTTAGAATCGGACCAACCGCTTAGAAGTTCAGTAGCAGCGCCTCCTTACGGGACCAATTGTGAATCTTAACCGTTTATGTCACAGATCGTGTCAAAGAAATCGATATACATAAACTCGAAAAACATAACCATCTTTTGTCTGTCGAGTGAAATGGTTTAATAGTATATTACACACCGAGGTGGAAAGAGTTTAATTACTGTCGAGAGATTATTTAGTTAACCGAGTTGTGCAGCGTCGAGGTTAGCTATTATCTCGAGACAAGAATGAAACTTCCTACCGAGGTTTGTATACTATTTTATTCACAACCATCATGTTCCAATCAAAATTAATTAATCTTTGTTTCGTTCTGAACACACCTAAAATATTACATTTGACAACTTCTGTCACCAATATAAATAGATGTCAGATAAAGCCTGATGGATATTGAGTTCGCGAATAATAAATTGAGAAAAATGTCATCCGATGGAGAATTGATGGATTATACCCCTCCAGAAATAGGTATTATAATATTGATGAATGCGTTATAGTTTAAATATAAAATATATTCATCCAAAATAGATAATTTAGGTAACGATCACATTATTCTAGAGGGCGGGGGTGAGGGCAGGAGGTCAGGGAGGGAAGTAAAGGTGTGTAATGTGACACGTTAGAAATGACAGCGTTACATATATGGTTGTGAATAAAAAAACATTTACTCTTTCATTAAAAAAGCACAAATAATTTTTTTGTAACACAAACAAGATCGCATACATTTTCCAACACATAATGGTAATTGTGCCCGCCTCACAACATATGTTAAAAGCGCTCACGAATCTTTATCACTAATGGCTTCGACGCTATGAAGAGGAAGAAGAAAAAAAATAGCTAGCGACACTCAGAATGACAGTATGCATACCACATTCATTCACCGAACACACGTTCAAGCTATTGTCTTACCCATCTGGCCTTTAGATCGGCCGTTACCGATTAAAAAACGTTACCAGGCCCGGAATTCAGATAATTCCTATAACGGTATGTACTTTTTGCATTTTATATACTGGGAAGTAGATAAAATGGGAGAAAAACCATCCCGCAACAATCAAAAAAGAAATTAGATTGATTTATTAGTCAATAAAATTAGATAGTTAGTATGTAAGTAGTTTACCTCTTCTCCGATTTTTTTTATTATCTGGAATATGAAAAAACATCTTAGATTATTGAAGAAAGAGAGATTTTATTATATAATAGTATATTCTTCAACGAGTACAGAATGATGGCTATTATTCACGCGGATGAAGTTTCCAAAACGAGGGAGCGCAGCGAGTGAGTTTTGGAATCATCCAAGTGAATAATAGCCATTCTACACAAGTAAAAGACTATACTTTCTTCACGACTGAAAAGAACCTCGATCGTCCGCGCCATAGTCAACCACCACTAGGCTATAGAGCATATTTATAAAAATGTAAAGTAAAGAGTAAAAAATATATATATATACGTAACTCATATTTTTAAGCGGAACCCTTACATTTATAAATGAAATTAATTCCGGGAGGCGTACATATTCACTATCGCTACTATTGTTTATTTTGTTCTCTTATAATACGTAAAATTATGATTTTATAATCATTTTGACGTTTCAAACGACGCGCTGTCAGAAGCGATTTGCGTTCTTAGGTATTTGACGTTTTAAAGAGACGATTTGATTTATTCATTTTAATTCATATTAGCGTGGATTCTGATAATAATAGAATGTGATTGGCCAACGAGAGTGAATTCTTTTTATTATTCACTGGTGTGGAGAATTTATATCATTATGCAGCTAAATATGTAAAAATAATTTGTGCGTTATTATTTATTCGTGGAGAAAATAATGTAGTAACATATTTGATTGCAAAAATTCAGTGAATGTAGATTTGAATCACTTCCATCCCCTGTATAATAATAACTGTGGAAGAATTAATCGGGACATATTACATTAATCCGTCTAAAAAGTAAGTTCCTTGTTGGAATGTGACCTGCAAAACAGCAAATAATGGTAAAAAGGGAGTTATGGAATAGCCTAGCCTCTGATACATCTCCCATAGAATTATGGACAAAGATAAAGCAAATGAAAGATAAAATTATTAAATTGTAACAAAAGTTCCACAATAATATATTATATAGTGTTTATAGTCTTTGGTTTAGTTTTAATCCACCGAGATGTACAGCCACGTGATATTCCAAATACTGGTTCAGGACGTGTTCAGGACCAGTGAATGCTTCCTGACGGCATGCCTCCAACCCATCTAGTTCAAGAGGAATCGGCGCATGAGTATCGAAAACTATTCCACCTCAATTTTTTCATGCAATCCTCTTCAAATTGACAGCTCCAATAACCAATAAAATTTCCTAATTTTTTATCATATGAACAATTTCACCCAATCATGTCAACATTACACTGATAACAGACCAGACCATGGGCTGTTTTCACGTTGCTATGGACACATACCTATTGATTTATTTCGATTTTGAAGTTTCAAATATTTAATATTTGAAAATGTCACGATTTGGTTGTAATTCTATGATTGGTACAAAATTTTCTATCCGAATAACCCTCGGACATTGATAAATGCTCAAAAATTTTTTTCGAAATGTTCACATTTGTAGAAAAGTCAGCATAGCTCGAAATCCTCTGTATTTAGGTATAGGGAACCATGATGAAGGAGTATTAAATTTTTAAGGGGCAATCATAAAATATAGGTTGTTCCATAAGAAAAAATATAACTTTGATACGCCACACTTTATTGGAACACCGTGTATATTTCAAAATATTTTCAAATTATAGTTTAAGTTGGAGTAAAATTCGTGGTATAAAAAGAATTTCCAAAAAATTAATCTTTTCTTCGATATTTGTCTGGTCCCGAACTCTGTAGAGAAAAAATTCCAAATCAGTATGTATTAGTGAAACGTTGGGCTCTTCTCAAGCAGTTGAATTAAAACCGCTTCTCGATGTCATCACTAGCTCAGAAGTTATGCGCTGACAAAAATGTACGGAATTACTGTAGTCAACGAATTGCAGTCTATCTTTTAAAGATAAACTGCTCCTTAAAAACACCTTAAATATATATAAAACCATATATTTTTAAAAAGAAGAAGCTTCAGCCTATCCCACGGTACAAAAACATACAGGGTATTTCATTTAAAATGTTTAAGTTAATGATCTCCAAAAAACCCAAGTTTTTTCCTGGAGTCTACGGAAAAATTACAAAATTGGCAACAGCATTAAAAAAATTTTCTTAATTCCTGGAGCCATTCAGTCAAAACCGCCTCTCGATATCTTAATCGGTTTCCAAGTTATGGGCTCATAAAATGTGTAGGAATTCAAATGATCACCCTGTATTTTCATGGGTCGAAAGTACCGAAATTCGAGATTTTTCGAACCTTCGAAAATTCATATCTTTGATAATTTTTTACTGGATATAGTAACCAATCAAATTACTTAATTTCAAGTCATGTGTCAAATTTCATCCAATCACCGCTGTATTACAGCGATAACTGTGGTGTTTTCAGTTTGGTGTTTACTTTTTATTAAACATTAATTAAACGTCAAACTGACAACTGGATTAAAAATGTCGCGAAGATTAGGTATTGCATCTAACGATTCAATTAGTTTACCAATTGTACTTTTCACAACTGTAGTTTTAAATAAAAATGAATACTATTTGATTAAAATTGATAAAGTTTGTATTGAAAATTATTAAAAATCAGATTGGCAATCAATTTTTTGAAAGCTACAAAGTAGAAAATTATCTTATCGAATACTCCTCGGGTCTTGATAAATACTCAAAATTTTGTCGTAGAGAATCCTTCAAGCGTGTTGCTCAAAGATAATAGCCCTCGGCCTGCGGTCTTGGGCTATTATCAAGCAACACGCTTTCAGCATTCTCTATGACAAAATTATCTCGGTATTATCAAGACCCTAGGGGTATTACTACTAAAAATATCACCCTAGGGGTGAGCCACAATAGTTTTAACGAAGGTCGCAGTGGAGGTGGCGAGAAGGCCCAACTCACATAGAACCTAACCTAACCTAGTTCCTGTCCTTTGGCTTAATAACGTTGAGGTTTTTTCATGATTCATTGTGAAAATATTACTATTGATTCCACTAGTAATTAATTCGGCTTCCGTAGTTCGAGTATATTATAGCTGGAAAAGCAAAAGAGATAGAGGTATATTTAATGCAGTTCTATTTTACTCCAACGAACATTTCAATAATGGTGGCTCGCGTGTTATGAGTCAAGGATGACACAAGAGAACACTTATCCAATCCACAATTTTTAAACGCTTAATAAAAGAGTTTTGAGTACTAGTTGGTTTTGAAATATTGTTGGATTGTTTCCCAGAGCTGGTCTAACATTAAGTATAATACAAGTATCGAGAAAGATATGGGTGCTTTGTCAATTTTGTCAAGTGGTTTATATATCAAATTTGAGACCAAACACGTGAATGTAGCGTGAATAAATGAATTTTGGATATAAAGGTAAATTAAAAAATGAACAAAAAATATTGCAAACTATACTGTTTGACATAAAAAATGAAAAGGCTTGCTACGAGGGTGTCAAAGATTTGTTATAATTTAATTAAGTTTCTCTAAGAGAACAGATTAACATCCGTTCATCCACTTTACCACCGATGTTACTAAGACTATTATAAAATCTTTGTGGGTTCGGAGTTACTTCATTTTTTTTGCAAATCAAAATATTAAAAATCACTACACATTCCTACGTTTTTCCTCCTTTTAAGAATCTCTGTTTAGTGTGATTGAAATAACGGAAATAGAGATTACTTCATTTTGTGGGACTCGGCAACCAGAGATAAAAACATTTTTATAGAAATATAATTATTGACTAATATGCGTCATGTTTTTAAACTGGAAAAAAAAATTAAAATAAAATTAGAGACACAACATCTGGACGAAGAAGGTAAGTACTTTTGAACGCAATTTTTCTTAATATTATGATATATTTATTATTTTAATATATTATGTTTTACAATACCTACCTTTTGTAACTGCTAAGTTCGACGAATTGAAAATATCCAAGGTGACAACTTTTTCACGCTGGTTTTTTTTTCAAATACTTTTTAAAGCTCGGTTTTTATTAGTCGTAAGGCTGTAGCAATGCGAAGAATTTTTACAGTATGTTAAATCCGCTTTACAATTCTTGCAATATGCAATATTCTTTATCGAAAGTATGCACAGTAGATAAGTTGGCAAGTGTCTTGCTATTTTAAGCTCTTGTCCCAAATCGATCTGATACGATTTGTATTGCAGCTTTCATGCAATTATGGGTAACAAGTTGGTAATTTTTCTGCTACTAACAAAAAACAAGTTGACTGTGTGCTTTCTCACGTAATATAAATAGGTATATACCAATAATTTGCAGAAAAAGTTAGTTTTTTAAAAATAAAAAGCAACAATTCAAATATATACTACTTGTTTTGTTGGTATCCGCATTTAAAATTGCATACTGCAATAATTTTTGAGTGTAAAACGATTGTCTACAGCTGCAAGCAAGACCTTGCAAGGTCAAAGTTTTGCTGCAATACATTGCAAGAAGAATTGCGAATTGTAAAGCGGGCTTTAAAGTTCAAGACGGAAATAGATGATATTAAAAAATATGTCGGTTTCTCTTATCTTCGATCTTGTATATGACAGAAATTATAAGACCTATAAATCCTTTAAATTTTAACATTTTTTGATTCAAATTTTATCGGATATTGAGAAACATGAATGCATAATAAACGAAAACAAGTTTTTACTGGCGGTGACTTCCTGATACCTGAAGAATGCGATGAAGCTTTACCCTATTTTGTTTCATTAATAATTCAGTTCGTTCCATAATTTTAACCGACTTCTGAAAATGGATATTCGAAGTGTGGATATATTTTTTCAAATTTCAAACTTCCTCGTTTTCATATCTTTTGTATGTTCTTTGCGGTATATTTATTACGACGAGGAAAAAATTGATCTCACTTATTTTTCAAAAGTCAATAATATTACCAATCTCGAATTTCTACCAATAAATACGGCGTTGCTCCGTATTAAAAGTTAAATGCAAAATAAGATAATTATTCCTTAGAAAGTACCAGACATTTCAAACTGGCAACGTTGCTTTCATATCAGATCGGTAGCTGGAACTGAACACACGCCCAGCACTGACTGCGAACAATAAAATTATTCTTCTCTCTGTTTCAAGTAGTTTTTTTTCATATTTTCCTTGTCGTACTTGTGTGAATCGTATGTCTCGATTAGACTTCTCGCGACCTGAATATGCAGGGTCCGTCAGAGGAGTTTTGAACGAGCGCTGCTTGCGAGAAAACACTAACAAAATAGGAATGTTTCAATATAAGCAAACTCAATCTGATGATCCAGAAAAAGGAAGGACAACGAGAGATGGAAGAACCAGGTTGTCAGTTTTTGGAAAACCATGAAATATAAAGGACGTAAGAAGACGAGATTGTCGGTTTTTGTTTACGGTTACTTTAAGAAATTAATTGTGGTTTTTTATATTCCCTATTCAACATTTTGGTAGCTTTCCAGCTACCGTTATCAAGAGCAATTGAGGTTTTTTAAATTTTGGTCCCAATTAGACACTAATGAAAAAATTCGACAACTAGACAATGGAGACTAGAACGCAACATTCACGGCGCGTGCGAAATGCGTAGGATTGCCAGGTGTTTACGGTAAATGTGCTTTTCAAATGTGCTAAAGTTAACAAATGGATTTGTTTCGCATTTGCAATGGATACCAAGATCCGGAACTGTTACCTTGTGCTATTGAAGCAAAACGAAATATTTTTATGTATCTGATGAAACATACCAAAACCGAGAAAATAAGGAGAAATCTCTGGGAGGATATTACTGACATTCATTATTTCTTGTTTTTTATTGAAACAATATGCTGCTAGTTCAACAAAGTTCACAAAGCCTCACGTGAAATCGGACTTAGCTCTTTCCCTGTAACGCAGAAATTGGTGTCAAAGGAAGTCTCAAGAAAATTTCTCAAGTCTGAATCCCCGTCTTCAACGACAGACTGATGACGACAACAAAAACACGAACTAGTCGCGTCGCTGTGGTCCGTCTGAGCTTAGCCAAAGAGTTGTATACTTCTTTATAAGGGTTTACGCATTCGAAGGCATTCAAAACATTAAAAAATTTGACGAATGTCCCAATCAAGCGTTTAATTGTAACAGCTGTTTCCTACGATCCCTAACAGCCATTTTAGAAGTACACTGTCGTCTGGAACATATTATAATAAGACTTGGACTGTTGTAAGATCCACCATGTCGTCTTTATCTGGAAGGTCATGGCCGCGGCCTGAAGGTATCTGAAGTTTGGTCAATCATCTTTCGCCCTAGGAGCTGAAAAATCATACAAGACTCTCACAGACTCTTGTGAGTTGCAGTGGTGTGTGGACTCTCTTCAAACAATATTCCAATTTAAATTCAATTAATTAAAATTATTTAGATTTGAAATATTTGTCTAGACAAGCTTGAAAAAAATTAGCAAAGACGTTAAAAAAAAACGATTGAACGAATCAGCCCCTTTTGTTCTTTTGTTTTAGATCTCCTTCCCGACAGGTGATTGTTTTCATGGCTCGTTACTAGATATTGGCTAGTCCGTAGTGGCCTTATAGACGCATCGGAAATGCGAACGAACATGTCATCCCTAATCAGTGAGATCCTTTGCTGTTGTGCGACAAAAGATTGCTATTGTTCTATCGGTACTATTGAATAGTTTACCTCGAGGTAAAAAGTACCATACACACAACAGACACGTTCTTGCGATAACATCTGCGGATATAATTGAATTTTTTTTTTATAATATTGAATAATAGTAAAACTCGCACAAAAATTGATATTTTTTTTTATTTTGAACTGATTATTTTTCCTATACAACGAAAACACCTTATATGGTTGAAATAATACCCTTCTTGGTGTTCGTCATTGATTGTTAATGTCTTTCTAACACATTACGTAGAAATGGAAAAAAGGCAGGTCTGTGATAAATCCTAATCAACATATCACAATAATGAACCGTTTAAATGTATTACAAACGTTAACCCCAATCAATGACGTGAAAAATTTAATTGCTTGATGCTCAGATCACCCGCAAGCGTAACCTATCAATCGGGAGCTCAAAATACTATGAAGGAGTTACTTTCGTAGCGGCAATATGTCTTACGTCTTTTTCTACTGTCACACTGACAGTTCTCGTCAGGTCCGTACTTTGTTGTTTAAGGTCAATTATTATTTTTGAAAAGGGAATATCAATCTTTGTTATATTTATTTAAATAATACAAAAATATGCCTAGATACACCGAAAAACATCAGCAATTTAAAAGTTCTCAAGTAATTTCAGTTGGAAAAAGAAGCTGGTAGTTATCAATTTCATAGCCTTTTCGACTTTGGCTGAATACGATCCTGATGATTTTATTGATCAAATTTAAGGTTAGCTATATGTCAAAATAGCAAATAAAATAAACCACATGCTAGTCCGGGAAAGTAAGGTCGAAAAATCTGTTAAACATCAAAAGTTTCCCAACGCTGATTTTTCATTTTCAAATGAAAACATATCGACCCAGCATCACTCTCTTAGATTGTCTAATAATTTCCGCTGGAGCTTGCGACACAGCTTGCAAGTACAGCTCGGACTACCTAAAATTCAAGTGATTTATGCTCATATCATTTCTGGATGTGTTCTTAGAAAAAAATCGTAGATATGAAAATTACAGCAAATCGTGTGCTCTTGAAGGTGACGTAAATAGTTTTTCCAAAAACAAATTTTTCCGATGTTAAATTTTCCAAAAATGGAAAATTTTTTCGAAAATCATATTTTTGGCTGGTAATTATAAATAAAATATTCAAAATGGCGGCTGCTCAAATTGGAGACATTTTTTTTTCAATCGCGTTTAAATTTATGAACATCAATGATATCGAGAAGCGGTTGGTTGCAATCGATAGAGTGAAAGTTATATTTATATAAATAACATGAACAAAATAAAAAAAAAAAATTTTACATAACTTTTTAGAACATTTATCGAAAAAAACAATTTTTCCATTTTCTCATTTTGGCGTTGAAAAATTTGTAAAAAATCACGTTATAAATATGTTTGTTTTTTAAAGACGAGTATTTAAAAAAAAATTTTCAGATGCGACTTTTACAAACTGAGATAAACAAATTCAAAGTCTTTATATCTATAGATCCATTTAATAAATAAATTATACATAATTCGAAACATAGATACTAAGAATATTTATTTAGAAATTTACATCTATTTTCTATTCCAATTTTCAGAAAATTCCCGAAAAAGAGTAGCAACGGATACCAAGTGAGATAAAAATTACGTTGGGAGGAGCTTAAAGTGAACTTTATTTTTTGGACTAACCTCTAAAAGTTGAAACCAGTGTCACCACTTATCTGTGTAGAACACATATTTTGCAATTAAAAGATCGGGCTACGTTCATAAACTTACTCCAGTGAGTAGAGATCACGTGATTAGAAAAGTATGTTTGTTGGCTACTCGGAGTAACCGTTCAGAGGCTATACCGACCGGAGGTAAATCAAATGTCATTGTGTTGTGTAAATGAATTTGGGGTTATATTTTCCATTTTGAAAATAGAAATTAATTAACCATGAACATTGATTAAACCATGGATAAGTTAAATATTAATAATATTAATATCATAACACAATGTTAGTAACTCATGTTGAATAATGATTAATAAATTTCAAAGTGTTATATTACAGCATAGGTAGGCATTAGGTAGGTACCTACCCTTATTTTTAGGAATAATGGTATCCTTTCCAATTGATAGCACAGAGTAGTCCATTATTGATAGTCAATGCAATTAACTGTAACCATATATCTATCTTTATAATCATAATAAACAACAACTTAACCTCTAAAGGTTTCCGATCAGCTACCGCCGCTACCGGACCTATCCGATTCTGTCCGAAGTATGATAGCGCAACGTTTTACGTGAGGTGTTGTTCTGCCGTGAATAACGTGATGCGCTAACGGTATTACCGCAACGAACTCATTCTGCGCATGCTCAGCTGTCAATATAACGTCTGCGGTAATAACGTCGCACAGGATTTGTCACAGCAATATCTCTCTATTAATATAGAGAGATCGGGCAAACACGAATAGCGTGATACGCTAATTACGTTCTGCGCTATTTGACATCTACGCATGCGCAGGTCAAAATATTTACCGAATTACGCAAATGACGTTAACGCAAAACGATAATTCCGTGAGTTTACGGTGTGGTTTAACGGAAGGATTTACGGTAAATTGGGGAAGCCGTATGTATTCGAAATCTAAACACGTGTTACACCATTTGTCAAGTAAATGTCAAAAGATAATTAAAAACATTTATTGAAGCAGAAATCTATTACTAATAACGAAATTTGGGTTTCGTAAAAACCTGCATTGAAAGTAATAAACCTATTACTTAATTTTCTTGTAGGGAACAATGGAGAAAAAAATAACGAGATTCAATTACGACGAAGATTTATGTTTGCTGAGGGGAGTTTTGAAAACGAAATTGATTTCGTACTTCCCCGTCTTCCATTTCTTCCAAAAATTTTTATGATATTGCTCTTCACCATTAGCCAAAAGATTATTTATTGTGATAAATTCTATAGCACCATCATTCGCCCCAGCTAAAATTGCAAACTGCAACTCTTGTTTCATATTGCAAAATTAACCTAACTAAACTGATCAAAAAATATAAAGTGTAAAGTGTCAATGTCAAAACGAAAATACCCGAATAAAAATTACGCTGACTTATCGCAAGACGTGAACATTCGCTCTGCCCGAACTCTCTTTTAAAGTCATATCGTATCGCGCTAATCGTGTTTGCCCGATCTCTCTATAATTGGTTGTAGTCAATCATCAGAATCTTTGATTGTCTAAGCCCTACTAGATCTTTCCAATAGTCAGATCTTCTCTTCTCTACGGCTTTGTCTATTTCTACAAATATTACATTGAAGCTGATACCGCTAAAGGGATCCGGTCCCCAAAAGGGTGTTCCAGTCCCCCTCTTTGCTAGTCCTTCTGCTACCTCATTTCCTCCTATTCCAGTGTGTCCTATGTATTTTATGTTAGGGTCGTCATGAACTGGTGGAAGTGAGCGGCTCAAATAGTCTTATGGAAACTACATGATTCACTTAGATGATGTTCTATTGGATAACTTAACTAATTACACTAATTATGACAATGGCTGTACTCAAGCCTGTCAAATAATATACTTAAATAATATATAATATATAGATGATTGAAATGATTGTGAATCTATTAATGTGAAACTATTGATGTGAATGCCCACTTGTATACTTCATCAGCATATATACGTACTTCCCTAGGTCAATTATCCTCTTACGTGATCTCTCATTGTCACGTACATGACCTCACGTGTCTATTTACTATTCGACTACTATAAAACAATAAATAACTGCATTGTTTTTAAAATAGACATAATTACAATGAATTATCTAATGATAAGAAATTTCATTGAATTATTAAATAATAAACAATTTCAGTGAATTAAATTCTTAGACATCACATATGGAATCCACGCTATATGATTCTCGTCTAGTTCAATGAGTAGGAATCTAGGAATTCTCACACCATTTTGGAACTGTGGATATCGAACTGGAAACACTTTCTTATGGCGTGAATTTCCGCTTGAAAGATGCTTGTGGTTTTCAGAGTGGTGGGTTCCTGGCCCGTAAGCTTCTATCCCAGCTGCTTCTTTGCTTTTGAGCCGTCTGTGTACCATTGAATGACATTCTTTCCAAATGTGGTGATGGTATTTGGACTCCATTCCATCTTGTTGCTAACATGCTGGTGCATACATATATACGTAGACAGATACATTTCAGCTGTCTCGAGAAATAATACAGAGCGCATGCGCGCTAGCTCTTTGCTTTCAAATCAACAAGTTCCAAGCGCTAAATTTGGAATACCATTCAACTTCAATGAAAATTTTGCACTACACATTTTTTTGAAGGTGATTCTAAGCGGGCAATAATTTTATTGCAATATGTAGCTGCAACACAGTGGCTGGCAACATTGCCAGCAATAACAGCCAGAGTGGGTAATATATTGACAATATTTTCAGTGTTCCTGGCCATGTTTTGTGTTGCCTATGCATTTCGGACGATCGCTTGGCCAGCGAAAATACTCTGCAATTTTACATTGTTTTTGGTGTTAGTTTGTTGTTGTTGTTACGAAAATTTTGGAGGTTATAGTATATAAAATGACTTATACTTGGTCGAATGAAAAGATTATTGAGTTCATTGATGAAATACATTTACATCCTGAGTTATAGACTGTGGAAATCGGAATTTATAAAGACAGAAATGCTAAAAAAGATGGATGGGCAGTTATCGCCGGAGAACTTGGTATATCAAGTGATGTGGCCTAAAAAAATTCAGAAACTTGAGAACTGTGAAGAATGAGGTGGAAAAGAAAAAAACCGGTAGTGCTGGCGGCAAACAAGTGAAATGGTAGTTTTAACTTGTTATCAAGACTCTTATTTCTAGACTTATGTAATCTAAAGTTTCACGCCTAAGGTCTATCTACTATCTACTCTTCTTTTTCTTCAACTTTGTTTTTAAAACTTTTATAAGTCGCTGCGACACGAATGATTTCGTCAGCCATTCTTGCACGATTGTGTAGCCCGTCTATGAAACAAATTATTTTCGTTAATGGGCCATAGTGTTGCAAACAATATTGCCGAGATATATAGATATGGCAGAGCGATATGCTACATTTTAAATGTTGTCATGCTGGCTGGGCTATAGTTGCCAATATTGCAGTTACATGCTGCACTAAAAATATGGCCCGTTTAGAAGGTGCTTAATATAACCTATTAATAATATATATTTTATGTCATACTAGTTAATTATTGTGTTTTTATTGCTTAGTTACCAACTATCTAATGTCGTACTGTATGCCCGTGCGGGCATAAAGAGAAATAATTTTGTGTTCAACTTATTTAATAACCATGTCGTAAGCTTCTTTAGACTTTTTTGGCAACAGATTTACAGTTGCTTTCTTTGCGTTTTCAATAATTTCTTCAGGAATTCCAAAATCTTCATTCATTTTGACTTCTTACTTTGACACATATAAAATTTATTGTGATATTATGACATTTACGTTTATCAACATTCACCAATTAATTCAGACCGGATTTTTTAAAACACTGATTTGTATTGAGATTGGATTGCAATAACGAACTAGTATGACATAAAAGTTTGTATGTACCGCAGGCATAAACAGATGTGTATACCCTCGGGCGACTTATAAACCCTCGGGCCTTAGGGCATAAACATCTATTTATACCCTTGGTACATAAATAACTATTTTATTTTGGTATAGTGAATTCAACTTTAAATTGGTCATTAACACTCCTTTAAAAAACAAAAATATTTCAAAAATATTTCAAAAATATTAATCTAATGGCTCGATGATACAATTCACCAGCTACTTAATTTTTACTTCCATCGGCAGTCCTCAAATACCGATTATTTGTTGGTGATTGCATTTTGTCTCCTTGCCACTGTTAGCACCGAATCTATGATTTGCGGCACAACAACCGACTAAATTCTTCTGTGCACGATTGATTTTTGATGATGCTTCGTCGCCGAGCGTTATTGAAATAATTCCGCGTAAATAAATTCGGTTATCGTACTTTATTTTGTAGAGGAATTTTTATTTAAGCGCACATTATAGATGTTCTGGAAAGATTATTCCTCGATAGTCGCATTCTAGTAACGTGAGATTTTCAATTAAAATTTATTTATCCACCGTGAAGCGTTTAATGATATAGTTGAGTAATTCCCGGCTACCGAGTTGAGAGTAGCGGTAGTATTTTGTTATTTGTATAATAAGGACTCTTTTTTAGTTGTTGTTGCATATCTTTCGACCAAAATGGGTAACTAGCAATAATGGCCAACGTGAGAAGTAGTTTATTGTAGTGGAATTTTATATTTAATTATAGAAATTGAGAAAAGGACCTATGTGGATACTCTCCAACGAATTTACACATGCATGTATTTTAATAAAATTGAAATTTCTCTATTTTTCAATAAGATCAATAATGATCACTGAAAAAGGTCATAAATTTTGTTTTTATATGTAAAATAATAATAATAATATTATAATAATTTATTCACAAAATATATAAGTAATTACAAATTTGTTTGGTTAGTGAATAAACAACCCGAAGGTCTTCGATAGGTGTACATACTCCTGTTTCGGCAAAATACATATAAATAAAAACAACAGTACTTAATTTAATAATGTTATATATGTTATCACAACCCTGATAACATTATGATTAGAATCAGAGTTGAAATTTAAATGATAATTATTCAAAAGATGCAAGGATAAAATTACAATAATAATAATAAATTGAAATTTTAAAATAAAATTCTAAAATTTCAAAACTTTGGTTAATGTTACCATGTAATGTTTTTCTTTATTTTTTGATAATCCTATGTATCATGGTTGTCCGTGGTATGTATAATTACACCATCAATGCAATATGATATCTCGATATCTCGCCTGTTCCAAAAGAAACGCTTTTAATTTCTTTCTGAATAGCATGGGATTATTTATGAGTTTGATACTGTCAGGGATACAATTATAGATTTTCGGAGCTAGGAATGAAAAAGATCTTTGACCAAAAGATTTCATCATTCTCGGAACAATATAGTGATGTTTGTTCCTAGTTTCATAATTATGTAAAGGTAGGTTACTCTTATCCTCTATGGCGTGGTATTTTATGGAGGCACAAAGAAAATATAACTGTTTCAAGTCAAAAATGTTGCTTTCCCTATATAATCGATATGAAGGATATGTATGAGGTTTAGATAGAATGATCTTCAAAAATCTTTTTTGGATAATTTCTAATGGATGAATTTGAGTTTTTAGAGCACTTCCCCACGCTAATATACCATAGCGTAGGTGACTCTCGACAAGTCCGAAGTATAACATTCTAAGGTATTTGGCGGGTATACACTTTTTCAGGTATTTAAATTTATAGAGGATGAATTGTAGTTTTTTATCACGTATCTAATGTGAGAATCCCACTTTAAATTTGTATCTATGGTAATTCCTAAATATTTGATACTCATCACAGGTTTTATACTGAAATTTTGTCCGTTTTGTGATATTTCAAGATGTTTGAATAGATCGCTAATTGTTGGTTGTAGTTGGAGAGTGGTAAGTAAAAAGTTTTTTTTTTAATTTATGGTAAGTATTTTATTATCAAACCAGGCCTTTATTGGTTTTAAATCAGTTCTTGCTTTTATTTTCAATTGATACCACTTATCTGCTTCATAAATAATAGCAGTATCATCAGCGAACCCAATTATATGTCCTGCACTGCGCAAAGAAAATAGACCATTAATATAAAGATTGAGCAAGACAGCCCAAAATTGTTCCCTGTGGGAACTCCATAAGATATATTTCTTTGACCACTCGTTTGCCCGGCAATCTTTACTGAAGTATTATAATAGATCTGGTTGGATCTCATGTGGATGTAAGTTCATAAAAGACACAATTTTAGGTGTTTTGTGCTACAAGCCAGGTAAAAATACCGTTTGAGTAAGTTCGATCCCCGAACAATGTTCAAGAAAGACACTGGAATAACTATGACAATACTAGATGAACACATAATTCCACATGAATTTTGATAGCATGACACCGGAGAACATATTCACTGAGCAAGTGAATATCATCATCCCATCCAGGGTACAGGTGATGATGCATCCAGGTAATTCACCGATGGATCCAAAACAAACCATGGCATTGGGGCAGGTATAAGGGGACCTAGGAAGAGACTGTCATTTAGCCTTGGTCGATACACAACTGTGTTTCAAGCAGAGACGATTGCCGCTATAGTCTGCATTGATGAAAACATCAGAAGAGGATATACCGGACAAAAACTTGAAATATTCACCGACAGCCAGGCTCTGCTTGAAGCTATCAGCAATCCAACAACTATACTGATAAAAAACTGTAAAGAATCTGTTAAGATGCAGGCAAGAGACAACAAAGTGTCTCTAATATGGGTGCCGGCGCATGAGGTGATTGCAGGGAATGAAATGGCAGACCAGCCGGCTAAAGAAGGTTCTAAAGGAGCCTTTACAGGTCCGGAACCGTTTTGTGGAATCACAAAGGATTACATGAGAAGAGAAGTCGGGAACTGGCTAGTTGAGTAACACCAATTCAAATGGAGGCTGACACAAGGACACCTCTATTCTAAGAGTTTACTGAATAAGTTAGACAAGGAACTCTCGTCCAGGCTGTTGAAACTGGGTAAGAGAAATTTGAAGACAGTTACCGACCTGGTGACTGGACACTGTACCCTAAGGAAGCATCTGCAGAGGATGGGTAAAGTTAGTGAACCTATGTGCAGAAAATGTGTACTCTACTATGAAACACCTACTCACATACTCTGCTTCTGTGAGAACTTACAAAGATTCAGTTAAGTGCCTGGGCTGTTGAGCCCAACCCAAACGTATGAAAGCATGAATGAACGTTTAACTTTCTTATACGAAAGTGGTGAACTAAGAGCGGCCCGACTAAATCTTGGCTGAATAGTTTTGTTTAAAATATATACCGTTAGCTTCGAACTGCCATAAAACCTCAATTATCACTTATATATCAAATTGGCCATATTTTGAGACAGGTCGCTGTTAATCGTTTTTAAAATTCATGAATTTTATACTGATGATAAGAAATATTGTATTAACACCTTCCCAAAAAACATTTACATACTGATGTTAACCAAGCGATAAATTGTGGGCGCCCTATATCAAATAAGTACCTCAATTCGGTTTATTGATAACTGATGCTTAGACTGACAATATGTCTATGTATGGTGGCCGAGCCCCTTTCATTTTACCCCTACCCCGCGGCCAGCTGTAACGCGACATGCAATGATCGAAAATATTTTACGCGATAGAATATAACTTGCACTCACGAATCTTTACTGGCATGAGATTTTAATTCAAGTGATGCTTTAGCTGAGACATCTGCTTTCTCAAAATTTCTCTAAATCTAATGAGATTAATTCGCAGTGATAAGGTGAAAGTCCGAATTTAATTTGATTCAGAATTAAGCTAATTGAGCAAACCACTGGACAGAGCGAATTTTCCCAGTTTCAAAATTCGCCACAAACAAACTGTCAGTATTTAAGTTTCAGCGTACGTTTAACATTTCAATGTGTCACAGTCAGATTTTGAAACTAGGTTTAAGGATGTTGATCCATTCCGTGGTACAGTTGGAAATTTAAATCATTTGAAGTGAGTAGCACTTCACCAGCTGTCAAAAACACATCATTTAAATTTGCTGGATTTGTGTAATGTCAATATAAGGTAACCGTAAAACATGCCAACACGACTTCCGTAGCCAAGTGGTCGACAACATACAATAAGTTTGGGACTTCTGGTCTAGATACTTTCGTTTTTATCGAATAAGCTACTCCTTCATTAATTATAATAATATTTGTTATAATTTCGGTTGCAGGTGCACCTAGAAAAGAACAAATAAAAAAAGTAAAGTAGTAGTAATTGAAGTTATGTTAATCTAAGATTTATATTCACGTCATGTATCAGCTGGGCATATCTAGTTTAGCCGGGAATACCAACCAGGCAGATAAGTTAATCACTAATTTCTATTGATAATTACCATCTTGAAACATCTATTACAAGATTGTCATTGATGAAATCAGAAGTGAGTGCATTTAAGCGATAAACTTTTCTCTATTTTTGATGGTAGATACTGATTGGAGGAGTTTTTTCAATGGATTATGCAAATACGTGCATAAACAAGGAGGTTATTCACTTTTCTGAGTTTATTTAAACAGTTTTTTTTCACTCTTCATTAAAAAAAGTTCCAACTGTTAAGATTTTGAGGCAATCATCTTTTTTGGTTTTTTAATTTCATCTTTTTCCGTTAAAAATGTGTCCTGGATATTTCGAAATTTTGGTGATGGTTTTTTGATGTACTGTTTGGCTTGTACCATTCCATTTTAGCCCCTGCTTTTTTATCCAAATACTGCCAATTATTGCTGTGATTACTCTATGCCCAAGAAATAAATATTTATCTGCATCAAGCCGATTGCTTTTATAGCCGCTTGGCTGTCGGACTATTCAGGTATCTTTTCACTGAATTTTTATTTGAAAAAGTAATATTATTGCATTAAGTTTTCCAGAGACATTTGCAATTTTTTGTTATTACATCAAAAAGCGGCATCACTAAAAATCAGGCATATTACAGGAGAGCTGGATTCGATGAAGCAATAATTATTTTTTTCCATTAGGAGCTGTGAAGTTGACAATTATTGCTTCTTCTAGCCAACTGAGAAGTTGAATCTCTCTATTAGTGGTTGATATTTTTTTAAATTATCAACCTAGGAGGTCAATAATGGAAACATTCAAATATTTTGAGAATTCAGGGATAGTAGTTCAACAAAAACGTGTACAACATAATTTTGTGTACCCAGGAGATTGTCTATCTGCTGCTTGAAATTACCTATCAAGATGGAATTATTTAAATAAAAATGCCATTAGCTTAAAATTCGCGCTCAACCAAAAATGACTGATAACATAACAAGTACGTTCATAATATATCGAAAACTGACAACGTTCATAATATATCGAAAACTGACAGTGTACTTCTCAGTCAGACGACGGGGTAAGCGCTTCTCGTGGTGCGTTTGTGAATTATTTTCAATTTTTGTCTTAAATTTGGCTAGTACTGGAGAAAATTGTATATGCACCGTGGTGGTGGAAACATTTATAAACCTCCTTATTCCGGGGCAAAGCCCCACGCGAAATAATTTTGGTGCTCGGTAAATAATAATAGTCTTCACCACATTGGTGTATAATATACTAATTCCAACGAGACCAAGTTTGATAATAATATATTTAGAACCAAATGTCGAAAACGGTACTTTAGTCACGAGTTTTCTGAGGCTCGAGTGACTAAAGATGTTTTTGATACTAGGTGCTTACTATACTTTTTCTACGCCCTCAGGAAAAAACATAGTTACAATATATTATTTTAATTATATTCACAAAATGACAAACAATGACTGACGTGTCACTGAAAAATCAGATCTGTGTCATCTGATTCAAAATTATCATGTAATATTAAATATAAGTTACAGAAGATACACTTGATGTGACGTTTAAGAAACAAAAGATAGAGGAGATGTGACTTTTCGCACTTTAAACACTAGTGTTTAAATTGACGTTTTGCGAATGTCAAGCCCTTGGTTTAGATGCGGTTTTAGTGACGAAAGTAGAAAAAATATGTTCTGTTGCTTAGGAGATACAGCTTTCTATTTAATTGAAAACATTAAATCACCCCTCACCATTTTATTTTAATAGGTACGATGTCGAACAAATAAAAATTGAATAAAGGCTAGTTTTGAAATCCATTTATTTTTTGGTAAATTTACAGTGAGTGCCTACCTATTTCAGTAGAAAGTGACTTTAAAAGTTTTATCTTAAGAACCTAAGATAATAATTTCCAGGATTTTCTTTTGGGCAACTTAAGTCACAACATTTTCCAACACTATAAAGAGTTTCCGAAATACAGCACTTTGTATTTTTATCTGGCCACCCTCTACATTATTCAATTCTACTACAAAAAAATGCATTTGCAAAAAGTATAATAAAAATTAAATTGGGTTCAAAAAAGTTCACCCAACATCCGTTCATGTTTTTAATCCATCCTCGAACTAACTAACGACTGGCATTAAAGAATTCCTTTTTCTGACATCAGCCGTTGTTGCACGTTTGTCACTAAATGATTTGATTATTCCCACTAGCAATACTAGTACTCTAAGCCTAGCACTTTATAGAAAAAGAAGTACCGTGAGCATGTTATGGTTGAACTCTCGCGTATTCGCTTTGATATATATCCATACCGGCTTGCTAGCAAAAGACACTCTTTCTACACGCTACAGCGGTGCTGGAATCTCTTTGAATATAAAGATTATTATTATTATAATAATAATGGGGATAATACTGATGATAATTAATAATTGGAAGAGAGACCTCTGAGGCTGACAGAAAAGCTAGGTGTGCAAAACCAAGTTATGTATTTCATTCATTTATTTTGATTTTATCGAAATTTACTCGTAATTTTGTTTTTTCAGTCAGAATTTGATAATTTTGAATATACTATGTTTTAGTTTTTGAATGTATTGAAGGGTTTTTCAACTTCTGAAAAGCGTAAAACGCATAAAGATCCATATCGTTCACTACAGAGCAAGATGCAGCGGTGTGGTCCATCTGTGGTCGCAAGTGAACGCATATACAGGGTGGTCCGTAAATAATGGTCCAAAGTGAAATGGAAAATTCTTCGCCTAAAAATATTACAATCTGACGCAGCTTCTTTTAATGAAATATTGATGACAAGATAGAGGTTTTAGAACCTGGGAAGTCATAATATGTTATCCATTTCGATATATTTTCTAGAGGGCGCCACAAAATCTATGCTGCGATATTAAAACTACATCATTTTTGCGACAAAAAGGTATACTTAACTTATTGTTATTTCATCTATTAGCACAAAAATAATAATGTCTATTTCTTAATGTCTGACAGCACAGTAGCCTCATTAAATATTCAAATAGAAATTTATCTTTTACAGAGTGATCCTAAGAATTTTACAAATAAATACTAGAATTCTAATGCAAAACAAGTAGGGTCTGTATTGGTTATCTATACATCCCTGTTTTAGCTCAAAATACAATATGGTAATAAAACTGAACAATGCCAGATAAACGATAAATATTGTGGCAGTGGCGGAGATTACGATATTAGTTTATTATTTTTATTTTTATTTTATTTTTCATTATTTGGAATTAATTCTACCATTTGTGTAAAATACTCTTCAAAAACATCTGCAGTCATTTCTTCATGATAGTCTTTGGTTGATGTTGACTGAAACTCCAGTAAACCACCTTCAACGATCCCTTGATTGCATCCAATATGCGTTATTATTAGTCGGCGACCTTTACCGATAGGAGTTTTCAGTCAGGAGCGCTATTCTGTACGCGGCATTGACAGTCGTCGGTATCGGTATGTTAACAACAGCCATCGGTTGCGCTGCCGACGGGGCTAATATAACGCTATTCCGTATGCCACTGTTTTCGACGCTCGGAATTGCAACCAAAAATTATCGGCATAGAAGTGACGTCACTCGATTCGGTACATGTGGCCAATGAGCGATGAGGGAAACTGTCAAATTTGTAAACAAACAAAAATTCAGATTAGAGGTTAACTGGGTAAATTGTTCCTCAGGATATAGCCCAAAAAATGAAGAAGAAGATTAAAGGTTATATTTTGGTTTCGTTGGAAAGTAGGGTCATATAATTAGATAATAGGATAATAGATAGTGATAGTGACATATTTTTTATCTGTTAACAACTTCAAAAACTCGAAATTAAGAGTCAACTAGCATTGAAGAATTGATCTGGCGTTAACATATATCTCTTTTTTTAAGTTTCAAAGATAGGATAAGAACAGATATTAATTATTTTAAAGGAGTTTCTTGTTCTATCAAAACTCAGCGTTATAATACCGCTCAGAGGGATCATTTGATTCAGTATTCACTTAAATAATCCGCAATTCCAGCCAAACATCAACAAATAATGAAAATTTCCTTTCAACGGAAATCGATAACGGTTACCGTGGGGCTCATTAGATCACGGTAGACATACCGATTCTCATCGACTCGAATTCGCGATATCGGTCGGTGAAAAGGTATACAGAATACCGCACATGCGACTAACCGACGGCTGTCGATAACTGAGTCTTACCGATACCGATTTTTCTCCGAAATGAGTTACAGAATAGCGCTCCAGTAGATAAACTTTCTATGAAAGCTTGACGACTGGTTTTAATACTTTTGTCCTGTCATATTTTTTTCATTGAATGTCCTTCATTGAGCCATGCCTTATCTAGATGATAGATTTGTCTTCCCTCCTGTCTATATTTTCGGATATCTCGTAAATACTGTCGTCTCGAACATATTATTTGCTCGTTGTCCATTAGCACTGATTTGCGACTTTGCTTATCCCAAGTAAAATTTAATTTGTGTAATATTTTCCACAAAGTTTTTCGCCCTATGTCAGGCAAATTCTCGTCCTCCTTTACCATTCTTAGAATTATGTCGAGGGTTGGGATCTCTTTTTTAAAATATAATTCGTGTACTTTTCGTCTTATTGTATTTTGCATATTATTATGTTCATCAAGGTCAAGTAGTTTATTGTAATGTTTCTTGGAAATTATCAAGTTGTTTTAACTAACCGAATTTAGATTCATATTACCTTTATATATCAGATCGGGTATGAAATTAAATAGTAAATAAATTCCTTAGATGAACGGTGACGCTTATGGTTTACTACCTGTCTAGCATCTGTGACCTTTTCGCGTGCTGTCAGACAATAAGAAACAGACTATAGTAGGCGCCGATGTCAGCAAATTTATTACCAGCTATAATATAGCAAGAGCAAGAGCGGACAATCGACGACGCATCCAGAAACGCTTAAAATTATCGTATGGAAAAATTTAAATTGTAATTGCAGTCAAAGTAACCGTCGCTTGGTGTCTGCTCTTCGCGCATATGAAGGGCATACGAAAAACTTCTCTTGTACCCAGTTTCAGCTCTAGATATGGATTTCCAAAAAAATGACTTATTTTCCGGTTTTTCCTGATTTTCTCGGTTCCTAATCATCCGATTGACTTGCTCGACCCTTCATTTTGTTCGTATTTCAATTATCTACAATCTACAAAACATATCAAAAATGATACTACGCAATGTCCTTTATATGATGACATCATCCGTTTTCTACTAGGATTTTTGCCAAAAATATTCACCTATTGCTTGGCGTACATGTACTTACTGTATTAAATATAGATGGATTTCTTTTAATTATGATTCGTAGCCGACATAATAATAATAGTTCAATTACAACGACAAGATTTGGTTGAGATGTTTATTGTTATTTATATTGTATCAGGTATATGTAGATGGAGTGGATCGATTTAAAGTGAAAAAAAAGAGTACCTGATATAAGCAGCGTAATGATGAATAATTAATAGTTTCCTAATAATCGCAGCTGATAACTAAGATTAATTTATCTTTCAAAGTAAATCGATTTAAATTGAGATATAAAACATTTTACATCAAATCTTTTGCGTTCAATCATTTACAATTTTAAACGTAAAATACACGCATGGACGATTCCAGATCACCGATGGGTATTGATATCAATCATTTTCATTAGGATATAGATGTTATCTGCTAGAAAATGCATTAAAGCAATGCATTGCAACAAGGAGGAAGACATTCTCTCTTATTATACATTCAATACATTTTTCGTTTGTCCAAAAAAACTTTCCTGCTCAGAAATGTGTCATTCATTCATTATTAGACATACTCCCTTTCGAGAGTGATCCATTCATTCCAACACTCCTCTAACTCATCTTGAGATAAAAATTCCAAGTTTTATCAGCCGTCAAAACTTACCGTACCCATAGTCCAGTTCGGTTAGCCCAAAAACATGGATGTGAAAGCAGTAGGTGAGATTTCTGATGAAATCCCTCAAAAGTAACATGGTTAATGATAATCAATTACCTCTAGCGGTTTTTAGGCTGTGCTAATGGCACAATAACAGTTTATAGCCAAAACAACCAAAAATGGGCCTATTTTTCGACATGTTTTCGAATTTTACTCGAAAAGTATTGAATTTATCGTGCATCTGTATACAAACAAAATTATAAAGCGTGAAATTCGCTATGAAAATGTGAAAATTCCAGTCCCTTTAACCACAGCAGATGAATAAGTGAAAAAAATTGAAAAAACAGCCTTCTTTCGGATGCAAAATACTAATGCAATTTATGAAGCAATGTAAATTATTAATTTGTCCCATAATACGTTATTTATTCACGAACTGAATGCAACAAATGCGGCTTCAATATCTTATTTAGTTGCTGAGTAATCTAATTGTTAAGAAAGATTAGGTAAAAGAAATAGACATTCATAGAATAAAGACATATGCCACAAAAAATTGTTTAAACTTTCAATAATGTTTTTACCATGGAGCTACTAATAAGAGGAGATGACACAGTCGACTATCTTATAATAGGAAAGTGGTATCACATGAGTGACATTGTGATGTGAGCAAAATGGCGTCGTCGGCAGAGCCGGACTATTTAAATTTTCAATCAATAAACATATATTCACTAGTAAAATTGATAATATAGAAACACTGTAGGTATTTTGTTGTCTGTCAAGAACCTCTTTTTACAAATATCAACAACATATCTCTTATTGATGGAGTTCTAAGAAATCTACAAACATTAAATATAATATGAAGTTGAATAAAACTTATTGGAGCACAAAGAAATATATTCCAGTACAGTCCTTTCGATTGTTTACTAACCTATTAATATGTTGTTCCTGATGATTTCTTCGTATTTACACTGTCTCTACTTGTACAACTTCGTGAAGCACAAGAAACCATTATTGTTCAATTATTAAAATAGAAAAAACGACACTAACAAAAAGAAAATCCAAAAATACCACATCCACAAAACAATACTAATGTCAAGTTGACAGAGAAGTGGAAGTAAAATGGCGAAACCGATACCACTTTTATGATAGGCGTAGCGACTCCTCTCAATACTAGCTCCATGGTTTTTACACATACTAGAAGGTTTAATCAACAATTTTTTCGGTTTAACTGACTCAGACGTTAGTTTAAAAAAGTGGTTCACATTTTACCTTAGTAACAATTAAGACATCTGTGCGGTTTTTTATTTTAATAAAAATCTGAAAAAACCTACTTAAAGGACTTGGAAGAATACAACTTGTGGCGTTGTGAACGTTCAATTCGGACCATTTAATCCCATCTTGGGTTTTTTTGGCTATAAACTGTTATTGTGCAATTAGCAAAGCCTAAAAACCGGTGGAGGCAATTGATTATCATTAAACATGATATTTTTGAGGTATTTCATCAAAAATCTCGCCTACTGCTCTCACATCCACCTTTAATGCTAACCCAACTGGACTACCATTTGGGTTATCGTTTTAGAAGTATCTTCCATTATAAAGGCGGGAAACCTATGAAATTGTTATTGGAACTTTAGTTCTTTACGTCAGGTTATGTTTGAGCGACCGGGTGTCACGACGCAAAAGATCTGACCGTTACGTTACGTTACGTTACGTTATGTTACGTTGCTTCGTTATGTGCCTTGCTTGCGTGCGTGTACTCTCTCCTGAATCTCTTTCTCGTTTACGAAGCAGCGATTCATATGCTTCGGCCGGGAATCGTACCCGGGCCGCCCGCGTGGAAGGCAAGCATTCTACCACTGAACCACCAATATTATATTAAAATTCTATGCAAAGCTGGTATTCGCAGTGCAGGTGATCTACTTGAATTTGTTCGGATAAATTTTTACTATTATTTCCATAATTTTTTTTGCGCGATTGATCTTTTTTGTTCATTTACAGCATCGGTTGTCAGGACGGTAGGTTGTGTTTACTGGTTTCTAAGTTTAACACGTCGGTAAGTGATTTACTTACCGTTCAGACGTCGAAAAGTAATAAAGTGCATAAAAACAATATCACCAAAATGCAAAATATATTTTGAACTGATCGAGAAGAATAAATGTCACTTTTGACATTTCGTTCATTTCGAAGGAATTTAAATTATTTTATTCGGAATTTATTCCAATACTATCGCGCAAAAAATGGTATAAGCATCTCGAACGTTAAGGGTAATTACAACGTTTGCATGTAGATTACTATCGTAAAATTGGAGAAAATGATATGAGGATTAAGGGGTCTAGCACATTTACTTTTCGAAATACAGGGTGTTGAAATTTTGAAAACTTGAATGTTTTAATTCGATAACTTTAAAATGGATGAAATTGATTTGACATTTGGCAGGTTTTTTTTAAATGTAAAAGGGCATATTTTGATAGAAATAGTAGTTTGTGCAACTATGGATAATCCACACGAGTCGAACAGCATATTATTTCTACGACCAAATTAAGAAAAAATCTAGAAAGAAAAATTTCTATGAACTGTAATATAACTTCAAATTGAAAATTTAACAATTCAATTTTATGTTTCCACTAATTTTTGTGTGGTAAACATACAGTTCTTGAATCTCCAATTTGTATAATGCTACGGTTTCCCTTTTTAAATATACGATGCTGTTATAAGTAGATGTTGCCAGTCGGACTCCCTCATGAAGGGTACCGTACCATTATCTATAATAATGAACATTCTGCTAAATATTCCAAACGTCTACCTGTTGTCGTTAATAATATCAAGCAGAATAATTATTTAAAAATAAAATTTACAATAAATACAAAACTACTTCACGGCGAAACGAACCCGGGTCTACCGCGTGAGAGTCTGGTCTGCTTACTACTCGACCACCGAGGAATATGCAAATTGTTTATCTTTGATGTCAGATGTATCACATTATTTTTGCTTGAAAGGAAAGGTGTGTCCCACGACAAGTTCTACCTTTTTTTGTTCTTGAGTTGTTTTAAGACTAATAATTTTGGAATAAATGGGTATGAGTTTGGACTGAGTCATTAAAATTGATAGATTTCTATCTTTTAACATCAATCCAAATTTTTCAATTCTATACGTGTACGAAAAAAAAATTATAAATTCAGTTAATTCACTTTAATTTGCTTTGAAAACCTTCAAATATTATCAATTCTCAATATTTTAATTTAAATAAATTTTTGTAAAGCAGACTGTTCACTTTTTATTTTTACACGGAGTGATTGGTGGTAACTTTCGTCGTGGACATGGTACAGAATATTCTTCGCATTTCCTCAACTTTTTACACGGATCTTCCTTTGGAATTCTACAGTCTCTTCGACCAGCAGTCGGTGGTTGGCAATTGGGTCTTGGAACACAATCATCGACATCAGACTTTTTCATGATTTTCTGTATCAATTCACCCTCATATTGCCATATAGGTTTGTCGGTAAACATCCTTTCCAGGTGAATCTTTGTATTCGGTATCCAGTTTTGGAGACGTTCAACAATTTTCGTTGTCCAATCATTATTTCTATCTTTAACGTTTTCTAGTGCCACATTCGTTTCGCCGGTTTTGCTTGACGGTTTCGGTAGATTGCCCGTAAAATGTTTAAAAATAGTACGAGTCTGATGGAATTTCTTATTCATTATAAAATTGTAAAGAAAAACGGAGAATTTTTAAAGAAAATTCCAAATGTCACTTAAACTTTGACATATTTTGATTTTGTTTGTTACAAATCAAGTTTACATGATGAAATGCTTTGTCATGAATGACTGACACGTTTGAAAACTCGGATTTCATTCCAAAAACGTTTTTCACTTAAAAGCTTGGCACAGTGTAATACTGACATTAATAATAACGTGAAAAACTAATTGAAATTCCAATTAGAACCATTTTCGACTTCTACGCGGACGAAGTTGCGGGCAAAAGCTGGGACAATATATGAATTCAGTAATCTTCTTTTTCCTTATTGGTTTTATATAACCTGGAGCTGTCTCCATGAATGGTTTCAAATGTTAGATTAATGTCAAATTGGTATCGTTCATTTTATAGCGTTTTCTGCCTGTTGCACTGGTGCGCACTAGTGCTGCACCTTTTATCTATGGTGTATCGTTTCCCGGTTACCTTTTTAGTGCGAGCGATTTCAGTGTTGGGGTTTTCTGCTTACGTCTACTTTGCTCTCAAGGCAACTTCATCGACACTGGCTTCGGGAGTCGGTGCATCAGTTCCAGTGCAAATATGGCTGATAAGAGCGGATGTTTACTTACTTTTTGTAAAGAGTCTCTAGAACCCTCTTCATCTGCTAGTGATAATAAAATACAGTTTTTGACCAAAGAAAATGTCGAAAATAAACCACGAATTGGGGGTTATGTGGAAACAATTGAGAAAAATAATATTTTCGGTTTTCATCATTAATTCTAATTTTTAGTATACTGCAATTTTATTATTTTATATACTATTACTTTTAGATTAGGAACTGAGACAATTTCTATTTATTGCTTTTGTGGAGGTTGGGTTATTGTGAGCGAAATATAGCCGCCAGAGATCTCTGGTTAAAGTGCACTGAATAGAGCTTTCGTTTTCTGCTTGATATGTCAAAATGTGAATTCCTCGGATAACCTGCTATAGTGCACGAAGTGCGCTCTGGTGAAGCAGATAACGCTATTAGTTTTCGGGTCTATATTTATCCATTTTGTTAATCGAACAACATAACTAGTGTTCAGTTCTATGGTTCTGAGATTCTCAGGCACGTTCTTTTATTCACCGTAAATTGAAGAAATGACGCGCTCATTTATTACTGTTGCATCAACCAACATTGCAAACCACTCCACCGTTGTATCTGTTGCTTTCGTTTATTTGGGCTTCAAGCACTTGTGCGTGACGCCTCAGTCGTCATGACTTTCAAGCAAAACGAACACGATTTTCAAGGATCTTCAAAACCACTTGTCATGTGCCAATGTCAAAGAACTGTGTGACTTTGGAATACTTTAGGGGCTACGTTCATAAAATTTACGGAGTAAGGATAGTTTACTCCGAAGCGTTCATAAATTTACTCTACCAGTATAGAGTATGCTTTTATAAACGTTCAAAAACCTACCCGGAGTAAACTCTGCATACTCCGCTTTTTAATGGAGTATTACATACTCTGACAGTTATGACAGTTTGGCTTATACAGTAGCTCTGTTCAGATTACTGCTGGTTATTTTTATTGATAAATTGATATTATTTAGTTGAAATAATACCCTTCTTGGTGTGCGTCATCGATTGTGACGTATATCCGGGTTTTCGGCATGTCGTTTATTTTATTTGCTATTTTGACATGAAGCTAACCTTAAATTTGATAAATAAAATCATCTGGATCGTAATCAGCCAAATTCGAAAAGGCAATGCAATTCATAATCACCAGCTTCTTTTTGTAACTAAAAATACTTGAGAACTTTCAAAATACTGATGTTTTTCCGTGTATCTGGGCATATTTTTGTATTATTTAAATAAATAAAACAATTAGATTAATATTCACTTTTCATAAATAATAATTGACCGTAAACAACAAAGTACAGACCTGTCAAAAACTGTCAGTGTGACGGTAGAAAAAGACGTAAGACTTATTGCCGCTACGAAAGTTACGCCTTCATAGTATTTTAACCTCGCGATTTATAGGTTGTGCTGGTGCGTAATCTAAACATCAACCAATAAAAGATTAGGGTTAACGTTTGTAAAACATTCAAACGGTTCATTATTGTGATATTTTTATTAGGATTAATCACAGACCTGCCTTTTTTCCATTTCTTTCTACGTAATGTGATAGAAGGAGATTAACAATCGATGACGCACACCAAAAAGGGTATTATTTCAACTAATAGATATATGGTTACAGTTGATTGCATTGCATATCAATAATGGACTAATCTGTGCTATCAATTGGAAAGGATACCATTATTCTTAAAAATAAGGGTAGGTCTACCTATGCTGTAATATAAAATACTTTTAAATTTATTAATCATTAATCATTATCCAACATGAGTTCCCAACTTTGTGTTATGATATTAAGATTATTAAAATTCAACTCATCCATGGTTTAATCAATGCCCATGGTTAATTAATTCCTATTTTCGAAATGAAAAATGTAACCCCAAATTCATATACACAACACAATGGCATTTGATTTACCTCCGGCCGGTGTAGCCTCTGAACGGTTACTCCGAGTCACCAACAAACATACTTTTCTAATCACGTGATCATACTCTTCTCTACTCACTGGAGTAAGTTTATGAACGTAGCCAGGGTGGGTATTATGAAACTATTTTGACATATAACCAAAAGTTAACTTGTAGAATAACGTTACATGTTATAAGTTAACTTCAAAATGGCGGAGTTAACTTTGTCTGGTGGAAGAGATATCGATTAAAGATAACTTTGTGGAAAAATCAGGTTTTCGTGATTTGATAGCTGCTCTGTTCTGTCGGCTCTGTCAGCAACTTGGCATTTATAACCTTAATTAATTTTATTGTGAATATTTGGATTGTTTTTACTTTGTTTTCTTCGAATTTTGCAATTTTAGCAAACGATATCAAAGATATTTTTGAGGAACTAGTTTATGGCTCCTCTATCAGTTTAGACTATTAAACTTAAGAACAAATAAAATGAAAATTTGACTCTGGGAACGAAATAATGAATACACCAAACCAAACATAACAAAACTAAAGTCAAAATGCCAAAACTCCAGGCCATAGAGAATATTTCTCTGTGCTCTAGACTATTTTTCCTTTTATTTTTCTTCATTTTATTTTGAAAATAGAACTTTTATAAAACTGACATTTTAAAACCTAAAGTTAACTTGTCTGTTAATTTCAAAGAAAGATAACTTCAAGACATGTTTATAATGCCCGCCCTTATTTGAATAACTTACAACAGTAAATTCAACAAATCTGTTATCTTTGACAATAACCAAGATTATAAAGAGAACAGATACGACTCCCGGTAAAACATCAAACGTTTTTCAGCTACGTCGTCAATGACCTTGGACCTTTAACTCGGTATGGCCGCAGTGTTGCCAGTTTAAAATTTTTCTGAATTTCTTACCAAATTGCTCTGTTGACTCGGGGACAATTTCAATTTCTAATGCCGGATCTAGTTTTTTTGGAAGTTTCCACTAAATCTTCAAACCTGCACCATGAATTAAAACAATAATCATAATCGAATATATATTTATGTTATGGATATATGCAATTTACACATTTTTACAAATATATTGTGGAGTCATTTAGAAACAGTTAGTTTCATTTAAAACCATATGATGAGTAGATTCCACGAAGTGAGGGTTTATACAGTTAACTCAATATATTTATGTATTTATTAAATACCTATATGTACATTCCTATGATTTGTTATAAATAGTCATTACTCTTGGGAGAATTAATTAATGAATACATTTTTGGATAACACAAATAATTACAAAAATCAACCAAATTTTAAAGTACAAATGATTCTCAATTTATTTATTATCAAAGGTAATACAATATACATCTATGCGAGGGTGAATTTTGATAATAATTTGTAGCACCAAAGTTAATATCAAAAACTTCAAAATTTCTTTTTTCTACGACCGTGCGTTTTGACCCACTTTCCCGCACGCATTTTAGCTTTGAAATAGTTATTTTCCTAACAAGTGCGGAAAGTGCTACTTTCCCGCACGCGACTGCAGTTGACCCGAACGACGCGAAGCGGAGTTCGGGCAAGCGGTCAAGGGCGGGAAATATACTTTACGCATGAGTTAGGAACATTATTTTTTCTACGACCGTATATACAAAAAATATATCAACCCATTTTTCAAAATTTATTTTATTTTAACAAACATATGAAAAACTTGGACCAAAAACTATTATTATTATTATTATTATTATTATTATTATTATTATTATCAATTATTATTATAAATATTAATATTAGAAATACAATTTGTTGCATTCTGTGAATTACTTAAAATTGCCGGTCCAGTGGAGTTATTTGGTGTTAACTGGTGAATGAATGACGTTGATGGGGATGGCATAGTTTGCAGGTCACATAAAGATGACGATGAAGGTGACGGCAACAATTTTAAGTTATTTGTAGATGAAATAATTTCATTTGATATATTTTTCTTAAATCAAACCCGGGTGGTTTGATAGTTGTTTTGTGACACTACTTTAAAGAATTTACAAGGTTATATCAAAATATTTTCATTATTTTATATTTTCAGAAAATTAAAAATGCAACAAAAAGCTGGAAAACAATATGTTGATTTTATTTGATGGACTATTTATTCACCTGGTGTAAGAATAGTTATAACTTCCGCAGTAAAAAACTATCTAATAAGGTCAAAATTTGCATAATTTTACTTTCCCGCACTAGTGCGGAAGTGTGACACTTTCAAAGCTAAAATGCGTGCGGGAAAGTGGGTTAAAGCGCACGGTAGTAGAAAATAGTTATTTTCCTAACTAGTGCGGAAAGTGATACTTTCCCGCACGCGACTGCAGTTGACCCGAACGACGCGAAGCGGAGTTCGGGCAAGCGGTCAAGGGCGGGAAAGACACTTTACGCATGAGTTAGGAACATTATTTTTTCTACAACCGTATATACAAAAAAGTATATCAACCCATTTTTCAAAATTTATTTTATTTCAACATACATATAAAAAATTTAGACCAAAAACTATTATTATTATTATTATTATCAATTATTATTATAGGTAAATATTAATATTAGAAACACAATTTTGTTGCATTTTGTGAATTACTTAAAATTGCCGGTCCAGTGGAGTTATTTGGTGTTAACTGGTGAGTGAATGACGTTGATGAGGATGGCATCGTTTGCAGGTCACATAAAGATGACGATGAGGGTGACGCCAACAATTTTAAGTCATTTGTAGATGAAAGAATTTCATTTGATATATTTTTCTTATATCAAACCCGGGTGGTTTGATAGTTGTTTTGTGACACTTCTCTAAAGAATTTACAAGGTTATATCAAAATATTTTCATTATTTTATATTTTCAGAAAATTAAAAATGCAACAAAAAGCTGGAAAACATGTTGATTTTATTTGATGGACT
>CAJUYI010000233.1:180435-211494 GCA_910591695.1 Galerucella pusilla | reverse complement strand
TATGATTCTTCCATCATTAATAAGGTGTGAATTAAGAAATTGATATTCAAAAGTTCCGCCATTGCCAAATTGTGCAGCCTTTGGAACAATCAAGTTCTCCAGTCTGAATACCGTCCAAAGATCTGCACCGACTAAGTGCGACGTATGCTTGTGCGCGCTAAGGAGAGTTACAAAGCTAATAAAAGCGTGTTAAGAGGTATAACTTTTCAAAGAAACTCGTTACGGAACTGAGCCACAAAAAGGAATGGGATCCAAATACCATTACCAGACTCGGAAAGAATGCCATTCAATGGTATACAGACGACTCACAAGCAATAGAGGGAGCTGGGATAGGAGTGTTCGGGCCAGAAACCAAACACTCTGAAAGCTTGGGAAAAACCCCAAGTATCTTTCAAGTGGAAATCTACGCCATAAAAAAGTACGCCCCGTTCTATATTGATAAAGAATAAAGAAGACAAAGGATTATCATAATGTCGGATAGTCAAGCAGCCATTAAAGCACTGAGCTCTTGTGTTATCAGTTACAAAATGGTGTGGGTATGACTGGACAAACTCAATGAGCTAGGCGAGAACAATATAGTCACCTTACTATGGATTCCAGGACACACTGGAATACAAGGAAATGAAATAGCAAATGAACTACCAAAAGAGGGGGACTAAAAGACCTTTTTGGGGGCCTGAACCCTTTTGCGGAATCAGCCCCAATGTAATATTGGAAGAAATAGGTAAAGCCGAGAAAAAGAGAAGATCTGATCATTGGAAAGAGCTAGTAGGGCTTATAAAATCATAAAATCAAAGACCCTTCTGGGTGACTACAACCTCTTGGGATCAAATGAAAGCATAAGTCAAAGTAGAGCTGCGTTAAGAGTTTCAACAGGGATCCTAACGGGACATTGTCGCCTAAATAGGCACCTGAAAAAGCTCAAAATAGTGGAGGAAGAAGAATGCAGATTTTGTGGCATGGAAGAAGAAACCTGCATCCACATACTTTCCAACTGCACAGCACTTCAGAATCCTATATCACAGCACCTGGCAGATTACTGGATATAAGGGGAATATTTACCTAACTTGAAGCCTGCAGACATCCTAAAATTCCTCTGGGAAATAGGACTGAAGGAACTACTAGTTTCTTAGACTCTTCCCAGAAACTAAGTAGTAGTGAGGGGGCACGATAGATCTTTTAGGTTAATAAGTTAATAACAATAATGCATCAAAGATTAATAAATATGACTTGACTCTGTTAAATATTCTCTCCCCAACATAAAACAGTACCTATCAGTGGCGTGTTATTTCGGAGAGAGTTGTTTCACATTATTGTAGAACTTCACAATCCTACTTATAATCCCAGCTATCACAGTTTATTCAAACTTTTTCTCCAATCTTATAAGAACAAAATGATGAAACCCTTGACAAATTTATCATTCCCACACTGGCCGAAGAGCTAACAGTAACTGGAAAAAGCGATACCCTTAAATAAACTCTTCTGAATGGTTTCCTATATTGAAACAATAATTAAGAGAAGTAGCCGGAATAGGGCGCTAAACCCTACTTAGTGCTGATTGTTGTAGACTGCGGAAACTTTAAGGGATGTTTGCCCAAAAGTCTTTGCTTTTCTACTGGATTAGTGGCATTGGGGCTTTAAGACCAATATAAGAAATGAAATAGTCATCGAAAAAGAACTGTGACCGATGGTTTTCGCGGGGTGAAACGAATTAGGGGTGGTTATCAGAGTTCTACAATAAAATATTCACCGATGATCATAACATGATTATAAGTGAGTTATAAATCAGGAAAATTTTGCAATTAATTATATCTACAGTGTTTTCATAATGTATGGATTGATTGATTCGGCACCACCAGTCAGAGGCTTCGAGACTTCAGCACCCTAGCCTCTAGGCTTTTTGTGCTTTTGTGGGCCATAAGTGAATATCTAAGACGGTAAGGTGTGGTGACCTAGCCTTGGAGACGTGGAAAGTGTGTTCTTTGCACGACAAAGGCATCCGAAAGGAATGATTTTCTAAAGCTCCACCCCTAAGGGGTGAAAAGCGGAGGCAAAGTTTGTATGGTATAAAGTAATTCCTTGGTCCACTCTACTTCAAATTTTGCATAAACAATCTTTCACATATAATTGATGAAAGACGTGCTTCGTATTTGTTTGAAACTCATCACTCAACTGGGTTAAAAAGGAGCTTGGTTGACGACGACTTTCTTTCCCATAGTTGTCGCATCCCTTGTTCTTTTTGCTTTAATGTCTATGTTTCCAAGGCAAATGGATTTATAGGCCTCCCTTGTTCTTTTTGCTTTAATGTCTATGTTTCCAAGGCAAATGGATTTATAGGCCTAATCACAGTTTTGAAAATCTTGTTTTTTGCACCTTTTGATATATTCTTGTTTTTTAATAATCCATTCGAGGCATAAACTCTTTTTTGGATTTCTTAGCCTTTATTGGGTTTTATGTAATTATTGTTCCAAGGTACCTGAATCTCTTTATTTCTTCAAATTTACATATATCTTTCCCACTTATCCTCCATCCTATATCCTACTTATTATCTTAATACAATCATGGGAGGGAAAAAGAACGAACAACGGCCAATAGGCTGTTTCCAGTTACACCACGGTACATTAAATGTCAGACAATAATTATTCACCGTGACCAAGGTATATAACAGGAAACGGTAAGAGCTTAAGGCTGCTTTAATTCAAAGATTAGATGTCACCACCGATAAATCACAAAGGGTCCTTTTGTTGGGTAACACTTTTCCATTCTTACGTGAACCACACTGTGAAAAATTAAAACGAAAATCAACAATGATTCCTATCATGGAACAAACGTACTGTGCTTCTTGAGTAGCTCTCCAGTTTTGTGTATGAACGGTTTTCAATAATAGACTATGAGCCCATGGGGAAAAAAGTGTCGCGATTTGAAACAGCAGCAAACCCATTCCCAGCTTTATGGCGTTCATTTTCTCTTGTGCAGAAAAGCGCAGTGGAAAACTGAAAATTTTATTTTTCACTCCCTGAAACCGTGATATGAAACTGTACACCGTTTGTTACATTTGATAGTAGAATCATAGGAGATCGGTCCAGACTCTATGACGTTCAAAAATAATCGTTTGGAAAATCTAGGAAAATTTTCAAAAACTCTTATTTTTTACCCCCCGAAACCGTGATATGAAACTGTACACCGTTTGTTACATTTGATAGTAGAATCATAGGAAATCGGTCCAGACTTTATGACGATCAAAAACAGTCGTTCGGAAAATCTAGGAAAATTGTTGAAAACTTTCATTTTTCACCCCCTAAAAATGTGATATGAAACTGTACGCCGTTTGTTATATTTGAAATTAGAACCATATGGGAGATCGGTTGAGACTCTATGCCGTTCAAAAATAATATTGAGGAAAATCTAGGAAAAAAAAACATAGATAAATTTTTGGAAATATGTTTTTTTCGTGCTTCCCACAATATTATTTTTGTACATTATTTTTTAATATTATTTCATTCTAAAAGGAATGTAGGTAGATGCCGTACAGTTTCAGATGACCTTTTTGAGTAGGAAAATCTCGGAAAATAAACAATTCCCCACGGCTTTCCACACACCTTTTTTTATACTTACGGCACTACAGTAAAATATTTATTTATATGTGGTATAATCTATAATCACCTTTTTAGGGGGTAGAATATAAGAGTTTATAAAAATTTTCCAAACGATTATTTTTTAACCTAATAGAGTCTGGACCGATCTCCTATGATTCTACTATCAAATTAATGTAACAAACGGCGTACAGTTTCATATCACGGTTTCAGGGGGTGAAAAATAAAATGTTCAGTTTTCCACTGCGCTTTTCTGCACAAGAGAAAATAAACGCCACCGATGGTGGCATGATAAACTATCGTTCTGAATGGGTTTGCTGCTGTTTCAAATCGCGACACTTCTTCCCCATGGGCTCATAGTCTATAAATATTTTTCTGTAATGTATAAAAGGAGCTTCATTCTATTCAAGGCCATACGCATTTTTCGGATATTATGATAAAAAGTATCTACTTCCAGTAGATGATTTCAAAATTGTTGGTTTTTTAGAGTGTACCAGTTTTCTCTTCTCACGTATGGACTTGGGCGAATGGAGGGTTCAAAATTGAAAGAGGGTAATAAACCATTCACTTTTTCCGTTTCACAATGTCCTAACTACTTCCTTTTAAAAACATATTTCTTGTAGCAAAATAGTAGCTGAACGGAAACGGGACAAAAAAACGGACCTGCCACCCGGAATCGAAACAAAGTTGCAAACGATGTATAATAGGATTTATGGCGCTTAATAGTTAATTTGATAATAAAGGTTTAATTTTAGTGAGGAATGGGTATTATTTACATTAAAATAGCATAAAAAAAACAATTTATCACAAATTTCTGGCATGCATTATAATAATAATAATTTTTCACTACAAGGAGCGGAAACAGATAGTTTACGTGTCAGTCAAACGACGGGATATACGCCTCTTGTGGTGCGTTATAGAACGTTGTGGTGTGGAGTGTCAAGTACACTGTGTTATTTATAAGATGCGACATGGGGATTCCTGTACAAAACTGTCATACGCGCGAAACTTTTTTACAAAATTGCGTTCATGGAAAATAATAACAGATATGGAAAAATCGTTGGAAAATAAGTTCAAATGCACTTTCAACTTTCTCAAATTCGCTCTGGTTTGATAAAAAAATGGATAGCTATGTTTAAAAAAGTCGAACGAGCCGCCATACTTCAGGTTTATCTTTAAAAAAATACTGTGCACTGCACTACCAATAGTACGGTGCCATTAGAGCCAAACCCTAACATTCACAGTGAAAGTATTTCGCCTGCTCTAATTTGTTCTATACAGTGCACATATTATTTGGTAAAAAGTTACACAATCTTGTGCGTCGGGTTTAAGGGGGAGGGGGGATAATTTGGAAATTAGTAGTTTCTATAAGTTTCAGAATTCAGAACAAAAAGAATCATATACATAATCATGCTAAACTGAATGGTTCCAGAGTTACGGAGTGGTGCGAAAGTGGAAATTATGATTTCCGTGGCAGGTGGTATGTTACTGATAAGCCCTTGAAGGAACGACAACCTTACCTCCATTTCAAGAGGCGCTACTTTTTAAGGGAAAAGAGGCTTCCAAGGTCTAGGCCATATAAACCTGTGGTACGGAGAAGCCCACTCTAAATTTTCGGCTGTGTAATGCAAGCTGAAACCATTTTTTATCCAGAAGTTCTTAAACTGAGTTCATAAGTAATGAGGAGTATTAGTAATATGGAGTTTATTAGTAAAATCTTAAATATCCATTGGTATTAAGTCCTCTTCAAACATAGCACCCTTCTCTTTTAGATGTTCGTCTATGATGTTAATATCCCTGTGTTTACATCCTAGTCCTGCGCAATTACTGCACATACTTGAGCAGTTCAGACCACCATTTCTGCACTTGCAGTTACAGACACATTCGTCATTGCAAGCGCACACTATCAGGGAAGGAAGTTCCTGGGGTGCTGCAGGATGTGTTGTTGTAATTGGTCTCAGGTGTTCGTCAATCTTCTTTCACTCCCACTCAAGCGGATTTTTGTTCTCAATTAGCCACTGCTGCACCTGGTGGTAAGTTCTAAGTGAATGCTGCCTGGAAGCTGCGGAAGTTGGGGGAGGTGCAGCCAAATTGAACATTGAGTGTATAGGAATTTCCGCTAGATTTAGCAGATTCCAATTTTACTTAACGCTTGACACTAACATACCACCGGTTACGAAAATCGTAATGATGCTGTATAAAAAAAGTAGTTACTCTAGTGATATCATATTAGGACACAAAAAAATATACATCTACCGTTTTTTAATTCAATTGCATTGTACTATATGTAAGCCATCACTTAATCCCTAATGCATTAAGATCATCCGAAAGAGGTATGACAATGGAGTTCGACTTTTTTTAAACATAACTATCCATTTATTCAATAAACCAGAACGAATTTAAAAAAATTAAAAGTGCATTCTAATTTATTTTTCAACGACCTTTCCATATCTGTTCTTATTTTTTATGAACGTAATTTGGTAAAAAAGCTCGCGTTTTACAGTTTTCTACAGGAATCCTTATGTCGCATCTTATAAATAACACAGTGTATATATATTAAATACGTTATCAAGTACGTTTTCGTAAAGTGTGGGATAAAAAATTAGCCAAACACACCTGACATCCTTAAGTAGAATATTATTGAGAATGCATCTCAATTTCGTTAGACAACAGTTTTTTTCACTTTTCCAAGAAAACCGACCGTAGCTTTTAATAGCAAATATTTTACAGGAAACTGTCTAGCATAATTTTCCCTGAATCAACTCCTGAATAATGACCTAGTCATTTTCTCAGCGCAAGTACCAGCAAAGTAAATAGATGCTCTTGCTTAATAGCTTCGTGTAGGCTGCTCGTGATTTATGATTGCATATACTGTCAAATAATATAGGAACATTGTCAATTAGTTTCATTCAAGTTCAAACTTTGCTTTTTTATTTCGAATTATTATTATGCACTCTCAAAGTGTCATTCATAAAACACTCGGAATATAAGTCATAACATGTTTTTCTTCAGTGATACTTATTTTATTCATAAATATAAATTAGGTTAATGTGAAGTGGGCGACTCCGAGCAAAGCTGGAGCGGGTTTTGCTAGTTGGTTATAAAATTGAATAGTTCATAAAATAAATTTTCTATATCGGATACTTCGAATTTATTTCCTGTAGCATTTTGAAAATTTCTGGAAATAATCCAGTGACGCATGATACTTATTCATACTACTTTAGCCCGCAGGACATAAAAATCTAATAAAAATTTCATTTAAAATAGTGTTTGGATTACAGCTGCATCATTTTTCAGCATCAGCTAGTTGAAATAACCGAATCACTCAAGATCCTTGTGAAACATGAGATAAAAAAATTTTCATATGTACCATGTTCTTCAAAACGAACTAAGAAGTGGGAAAAATGTGGTATATTGCAAAAAATATTCAATAATTCATTTACGCATTTTGACACTTTTTTGAAGGATGCCCTTGACGATTGGTTTAAGTCAACTTACCACCCTTGGGTGGTAGGTAATAATTTATGCAATATGTATACAACGTGTATAATATTTTTTGAGCGATCGATCTTTTTTATTTATTTACAGCATCGGTTGTCTGGACGGTAGGTTGTGTTTACTGGTTTCTAAGTCTAGCACGTCGGTAAGTGATTTACTTACCATTCAGACGTCGAAAAGTAATAAATAACATAAAAATAATTTCAACAAAATGCAAAATATATTTTAAACTGATCGAGAAGTATGAATGTCACTCTTGACATTTCGTTCATTTCGAAGAAGAAAATTATTTTATTCGGAATTTATTTCAATACGATCGCGCAAAAAATGGTATAAGCATCTCGAACGTTAAGGGTAATCACAACCTTTACGTGTAGATTCATCTCGTAAAGTTGGACAAAATGATATGAGGATTAAGGGGTCAAGCACATTTACTTTTCGAAATACAGGGTGTTGAAATTTTGAAAACTTGAATGTTTTAATTCGATAACTTTAAAATAGATGGATACATTGATTTGACATTTGACATTTGGCAAGTCTAACACGTCGGTAAGTGATTCACTTACCGTTCATACGTCGGTAAGTAAATTACTTACCGACGTCCTAGCCCTACAAACCTACATTTAAGTGGTCCTGAATCATATATTACTTCATTCATTACACAAAAGGAACAAAAAAATAAAAAGATTTATATTTTTTAAAGAACAGAACCGAACAGAACAATATAAAAAGTAATAAATAAGTAATAAATCACCAAAATGCAAATTATATTTTAAGCTGATCGAGAAGTATAAATGTCACTTTTGACATTTCGTTCATTTCGAAGAATTTTAAATTATTTCATTCAAAATTTATGTCGATTCCAATACGATCCGCAAAAAATGGTATAAGCATCTCGAACGTTAAGGGTAATACCGGTCTCCAGCAAAATTGCAACATTGCTGTCGATCGGTAAACAACCCTTACCGTTCTTAATACTCAATATACTATATTTATACGAATATTAATAGTACAATTATGAACATTATTCACAAGATTTTGATAAATGTTTCCTTGTTTCTCCTCAATTTGTGTGGAATGTTCTGTCTCTATAATTCCTCCATCTCTATCGAAACTCCTGTTACTCTTGAAGTACCTGCTTTTTTTGTTTTATTAGAACTTTAGTTCTTTACGTTAGGTTGGAGCGACCAGGGGTCGCGGCGCAAAAGATTTGACCGTTACGTTACGTTATGTGCCTTAAGCGCGAGCGCTCTCTCCTCAGTCTCCCCCTCTCTCTCGTTTACGAAGCAGCGATTCATAGGCTTCAGAGCTAGTCTCTCGGCGCGAAATTTTGATTGTCAACATACATTGTATTATTAATTACAGTTAACAGTTTGCTAGCTTCAACATGAATTAAATTATATAATTTTTAGAAATTAGTGAAAGTGTATAGAGTGTATAATGTAACATTAGTGCAAAGTGAATATTATGGAAAGTACTTCGAGTGAAAGTGTATCAACAGAAAAGGAAAATGGCAATACGTAAGTTAACAAAATGTATAAGTATCATATTATTTATAATTAATACTACTGAATATTTTTTTAATTGAAGTTTCATCCAGAGTAAAATAAATCCTCATAATAATATGTTTATTTATTTATTGATTCAAAAGATTTGATTTTTGTTTAAAAGGAACTAAAGTTCTTCCGTGTGTCCCGCGACACGTTCTTCAATTTTTTTTATTGTAATTTTGCTGCATGTACCTACCGGTATTCTTGCTTCATTGATTTGTATCAATTAAAAGCAATAAAAATATTATTATTATCATTACCTTAAGTTTCCACTTGCTCAGCCCTTGCTGGTAATGTCCACCTATCCAGAGCGCGTGTAAACGCAAATGGGATAAGGCTCGACAACTTATTTAGAAATTTACAGACTTGTACATGTTCGTTACAGCTTGCAATTCCATTTCATTGTTCCACAACCAAAATTTATTTATTTATATACTTTAGTATAACAATAGCTCCTAAACATAAAATACACCCCTAATTGAACTCGTCGTTATTATATAAACATTATTCATTATTGTAATAATCTTTTATAATAATATTTGTATATTCTGACCGAATTTCGTGCTGTTATTGTTAGTTAAGACTATTATCTATTTAATTCAAAAGAAGATTCCAGCCCGTATTGTTCCGCTTTATCCGAAAATCACCATTGTTACTGTTTGTAGTGCTTTACTTCGTGAATTCATTGTTTATTAATGCTTTAAACCGATCCAGAGGTGGCATTCACCGAAGACAAACATAAATACACTATGACCAGCGTAGCTAATTGTTTGTGTGTTTAAAGAAGTGTCCACAATCAACAAATGTCATTACGAAAATTATCTGCTCGTGAACAGTACAAATAGTATGATAGACAGTGGTGGAGACACAATAAATGATAACGGTGTCTACATCTCTTTCATTCCCAGTCAGATTATTGATAATCAAATGTTAATAAAATTAGGGTAATTTGGTAATTATTTTTTATTAAAGTTAAACCCCAATCAATTTTTTCAACGGGTTAGTTGGTTAGTTAATAAATAAACGCATCAGAGTCAACTGTTTAAATTTCCGATCGTTTAACATATCCATGGTCTCGAAAATCGCTTATATAAACTCTTGCAACCTCTCTCTTTCTTACTGGAGAATAAAAAACTCCTCACCATTGTTTTAAATGCCATCTCAGATATTAGTCACATTAACAACCAATATATTTTCCCAATTTACCTGTATAATTATGGTTCATTGATATTCCGACCAACAGTCATATTCGGACTTACCTAGTTTAAATAAGTTGATCTTGAAAACCACATTGGCTACCATAAATCAGGATGAGATAAAAATTTATACAGATGGGTCAAAAAATGATGACGGGACCGGAGCAGCTATTTTTGTTTCTGACTTGGACTTAGTCACACGATTTAAAATTTCAGATAATTTTTCAGTATATACAGCTGAAGCACTAGCTGTGAGAGAAGCTTTACACTGGTGTAGTTTGAATTCATTTCAAAACGTGGCCATCATGTCGGATTATAAATCTGTTTTGCAAGGAATAGAGTTCTCCATCAGGCAACATCTTATTTTTTAAATTAAGCGGTTTCTATATAACTTAAAAAATAGTGGGAAGAAAATTCATCTTATCTGGGTGAAAGGACATTGCGGGATAGATGGAAATGAAAGAGTGGACTACGAAGCAAAAGCGGCATGTAGAATATCTAAGTTAACTGAAACCCAATCATTTTTGGACTTAATAAATAGCCACAAAGAATTAGCCCACACACGTTTGAAAAACTATTATCAAAATATTGCAGAAACAAACAGCAATCAGTATTTCCAATTATATCCGCAACTCCCCAGTAAAAGTAACCTCCTAAATTTGGATTATAGCAAAATACATCAGGGAATTATCACACGTTTAAAAGTGAATCATGGACGTTTTCGGGATCATCTACACAAAATAGGTATTTTCGACACACCTTTTTGTACTTGCGATAATATATCAATAGCTGATCTCAATCATATTTTTTTGCATGTGAGGATCGACTGACTGAAAGAAAAGAACCTTATAATTCTCTCATAGCCTACAACTTTCCCATGCCTGTTAATTTATGTTCACTCCTTTAAAAATTCAAATATTGACGGTTATGTAAAAAAATCATACCAGCGGAATCGTCCACGATATTTTTTTCTTGTGAAAAAATAAAAAACGAATACACATTTAAATACAGCCAGCTGCTACGAGATCAATATCGATTTGTGGAACAGAATCCGTTTGACGTTTAAAACACGATGCAAGTCATAAAATTTGTTATCGCGTTAAAATTGAATCTTATTTGCATACCAAATACATTTACATTTTCACATTTGCATACGTGGCACTGGAGCTTAATGCAGGTTTGTCAAAACTGCGTACGTCGAATCAAAACTGCCATTTTATACATTCTATTTAAATCGCATACGAGTATTGTTGAGAAGAGCAAATTTAAAATGTCTCACTGTCCACGCATGTTTAAAAAGTGTTGTAGTTTCGACAAATAACACGGAAGCAGATATTACCAATTAAATCTTTGACGAAAGAGAGAAAGTACATAGACTTTTAGTGGACTGGCTGGACGTCTATTCTGGAACAATGAGCGGCATAGATTTATGGCGAGTGATCACATCAGGCGATCGTTGTTATATTATTGGCCCGTGATCCGATATAATTGATCTCATGAAAATCATACGCTCCGGATCACAAAACAGTCCAACCTATAGAAGTGAAAGTTTATAGGATGACCTTGAATAAAAAAATAAGGTTTCAAACCCATCCACCTGAAGCGCCAGTTGCAATTGAGTTGTAGAAACAGGCCTGGCAGCTAATGCCTTTAGCACGAAAAGAAGAAAATATTCTAAAATTCATCACAGCTGTCATATACTTGATGTCACCATTGTCTTTCATATATTGTTTCCTTTTGCCATTTGCTGCTGTTATTTGTGTTTTAATCAGGTACTGTAAATGTTATAAAGTGTCATCATAATTCATAATATTATAATAACTTTATAATGGTTGGTGTGAAGTGTTGTGTTCCTGGGTGTACAGACATTACATCAAAACGACATAGGTTTCCCAAACATGAGTCTTTGTTGTTGAACGAATGGGCTGCCTTTATTCGCAATCCAAAACTGAAGGAATTAAGCGCTGAACAGATTTATAAATCCTACAAAGTTTGCAACAGAAATTTTGAACCACAATATATTGTTATTGGCCTACGGCGTCGTGCTCAAACTTCGTCTTCGTGCGATATGGCCATCATATCCACACTAGTTGCACAAACTACTATTTCTATCAAAATATGCCCTTTTACATTTAAAAACAACCTGCCAAATGTCAAATTAATTCATCCATCAATTTTAAAGTTATCGAATTAAAACATTCAAGTTTTCAAAATTTCAACACCCTGTATTTCGAAAAGTAAATGTGCTAGACCCCTTAATCCTTATATCATTTTATCCAATTTCACGAGGGGAATCTACATGCAAACGTTGTAATTACCCTTAACGTTCGAGATGCTTATACCATTTTTTGCGCAATCGTATTGAAATAAATTCCGAATAAAATAAAAAAAGTAACAGTAAAAGTAACATTTATACTTCTCGATCAGTTTAAAATATATTTTGCACTTTGGTGAAATTGTTTTTATGCTATTTATTACTTTCCGACGTATGAACGGTAAGTAAATCACTTACCGACGTGTTAAACCTAGAAACCAGTAAACACAACCTAGCGTCCTGACAACCGATGCTGTAAATAAACAAAAAAGATCAATCGCGCAGAATGGAAATAATAGTAAAAATTTATCCGAACAAATTCAAGTAGATCACCAGCACTGCGAATACCAGCTTTGTATAGAATTCCAATATAGCATCGGTGGTTCAGTGGTAGAATGCTCGCCTTCCACGCGGGTGGCCCGGGTTTGATTCCTGGCCGAAGCATATGAAATATGAATCGCTGCTTCGTAAACGAGAGAGAGACTCAGGAGAGAGCACACGCACACAAGCAAGGGACATAACGAAGCAACGTAACATAACGTATCGTAACGTAATGGTCAGATCTTTTGCGTCGCAACCCCCGGTCGCTCAAACATAACCTGACGTAGAGAGCTAAAGTTCCAAAATGAAAATATTAGGAGTCAAAATTTAGTTCAACAACACAAAATACCAAAGCACAATCAAATAAAATGCAAAAGTTTTACAAAACACACACGGAAAATAACTAAAACAGCAAAATAAAACCACTTAAATATCAAAGGGCTTATACAGCAGCTGGTTTGTTTTACTCGTTGCCAAGATGACATTGACATTTCAGAGCGCCATCTATCGAATTCTACTTTCCCAAATACCAACCACACTCTGAGTTAATAATACAGAATGATTGAATTTAGTGGAAGAATAGCTAGCTACCCTATTAAAATAATACATCAATATTTGCACAATATATTATATTTATAGTTCCATAATTTAACCACACTCCTTCAACTACCTATTATAGAGGAAATAGGGGTGTCAAAATTATTCAGTTATCTTACATCTAATTATTGAATAATCAATAGCAATCACTTCAGTCGGTAATTGAATAATATCGTAATACAATTAGGTTACAACGTAATAAAGCAGTTGATGTTTCAACTGAGACGGGAGTTACGGTAACTTTTGCTGACTGGGCGTCGTGTATGGTAGGTACGTTTTACGACAGTCTTGTTGAAACTGTTTAAGATTAAATTCAGTGGAGTTTACTCGAACAGGGAGAAATAAAATTGTGAAGATGTGTGTAATCTTTTATTGAATTAAGCCTAGCGATTTTGACATTACGTCATCCTCATGACGTTACACTATTGTGCCAAGAGAATAAGTTATTGAACGAAAAGATGAAGTTAAATTTTTGTTTACCTAAAACTTAACCTCGAAATTAGGATTATCATTATAAAGAAAAATGGTAGTGTCTGAAGTTACACGAGCATTCAAGGGAGCATGCATATGTCTCCAAGAAGGGCCTAGTGGAAGGGCCTAGTGTCTAGGTCTGGTGTCCACATAAACGGTGAAACCAATAGCACAGAAAGCCTAAAAGCTGAAATGACGAAGTCTATAGGTCTATGAATCAATAGGTCAATAGGTCAATAGGTCTATGAATCAATCCCACTCCCTATAATGTTAATTTTGATTGTGTCTAAGTAACAACGATACAGCAAGGTATTAAGTGTCGCCTATAGGGGCCATTTAAATACAAAATTTAACTGAACAAAAAGAGACAAGCTCTCACATTTCAAAGCAAGTTTATAGTATACAAATGATGAGCGTACTACAGAAGGGATTTATTCATATTTTTTATCCATCTTCAATCAATAATTGGCTTATCGGGACATTGAAAAAACCGTTCATAAATATGTCTAACTGAATAAAGACGGAACAGATATCTCCCCCATTATACACTATCCGTTTTGTTCCCTTGACATCTTTTGTGACTTATCTCCGCTATCAAGGAATAAAATATGAGCTCATAGGCGTGACTCATACAATTCGAAAGTTTACAAGTTTTTCTTGAGAATATCTTTTGAATGCAGTGGAGAAAACTTAAATATCGAAGCGGGGTGATTTTTTAAGCTGCGGATTGCTTCACTATTACCTCTTTTGATAACCCTGTGGCATACCTTTTTTTCTTTGGCCAAAGAACTTTGTCCATTCAGACAGTAACCACGTAGACCATGAAGAGTTAGGAAATATTAACATAAGTAAGAGACGCAATTTTATGCAGGCATACCTACTCCTGAACTGACCCATGCACTTATCAACGCTTTTTTCCTCATTATGTAACTTCGGCATCCAAACATCCAGAAACGAATTGATATACAGACACAATTCCGATCGAACATATAATTGGAGCTAGCACAAAATGATCAAGGCACTCATGAACGTTGTACAGAATATGTTTGCGTTACCTTTACTCGACTTATCATGAAACAAATCATCATCTACGTGTCATTAGCATTGAAGGCTGCAAAATTATTCCCTATTATTCAAATGGCTATTGAGAATTCAAAGCAGGCACCTCTGGAGTATATGCAGCTCACAGTTGTGTCATTATCGTGTTAAAGACATGTCCTATATATATGGTGTGACGTTGTCTGTTGTTAATAATTCTCTATTATAATTGGTTCCCATTTTACCTGACATAATATACAAAGGGAGTCATGAGGAACTGTACATTGTCCTACCTCGTTTGGTGTCTATTTGTGTATTTTGTGGTATCTTTAACGAACTAATAGTTTCAGTGTAAATCTAAATTCTAGACTTAATCTAATTGTGGAGTAAATAAAGTTCCTGGTCATTACCGGGTAAAGAAAACATTCTTAGTCCAGTTGGGTTAGCATTAAAGGTGGATGTTAGAGCTGTAGGCGAGATTTCTGATGGAATGTCATGGTTAATTATAATCAATTGCCTCTACCGGTTTTTAGGCTGTTTTAATTGCACAAGTTTATTGCCAAAACAACCAAAAATGGGCCTGTTTTCGCCATGTTTTCGAATTTTACTCGGAGAGTATTAAGTTTATCGTGCATATTTATGGAAGCAAAGTTTTGGTGTGTGAAATTTGCTATGAAATTCCATGGTTCAAAATGTGAAAATTCCCATCCCTGCACCCCCAGCGGATGAATAAGTGGAAAAAAAGTTAAAAAAACATCTCTTCTTCAGGCGCAAGATAATACTGCAATTTATGGAGCGATGTAAATCATTATTTGTCTTATAATACGTTATTTTTCACGAACTGAAAGCAACAAACGCGGTTTCGATATCTTATTTAGTTGCTGAGTAATCTGATTGTTAATAAACATTGAGTAAAAGAAATAGACATTGTTAGAATAAAGACATTTGCCACAAAAAGTCGTTTAAACTTACAATAATGTTTTTACACATACTAGAAAGCTCGTAGCGTTACTGAGAGGATTGTCGCCAGTAAGTGTTTATTTATCTCCTAGTAGCGCCAATTATCCAGTAAGTGAAAGCTACTGAAGACTTTAACTTACAAATCTCTTGGCCCTGTCACTAAGGAATTACAGAGGAGATTCTAACCTAAAATTGTTCTTCGCGAGTTTTGTATTTTTACTTAATTTTCTTAAAATGGATGTTATAGACGACATAAATATTTTTCTTGACGGGATTGACGATCGCCGACCTTATAATAGCCAAAACAGATTTCACTAATGGGACAATTTAAACTGTTGGGATGATCGTGAATTTTTTCACAGATTTCGCTTAACAAAAAATTCGGTTGTAGAAACTTTAGCCTTCATAGAAAAAAGACTTTTACACCAATCTGAAAGGTATTGTATTGTAAACTATGTTAGAAAACCATTTTGATAACAACGAAATGTTTTAGAAACAATCCGATTCCGCCACTGCAACAGCTTTTGTTAACTCCCAGGTTTTATGCAACAGGTGGTTTTTATATATCTATTGGAGATTTTGGAAATATTCATAAGTCAACTGCTGCCAAAATAATTCATAGGGTTACCTCTGAACTAGCCAATTTGGGACAGCAATTTATTTGTTTGCCTTCTACACAGGAAGAGAAGACCCGTGAAAAGTAAAATTTCAGGAGATAGCACGTTTTCCTAGAGTTCTTGGTACGATAGATTACACACATATAAAAATTCAAATGCAGAAGTTTTTAGGAATAGAAAAGGTTTCTCTTTCTTGAATGTGCAGTGTGTGTGTGTGATGCCAGTTACAAGATTCGAGATATAGTTGCTCGATGGCCTGGCTTTTCCCATGATGCCAATATTTTTGACAATTCCAATATTAAACTACGCTTCGAAGGAAGCGAATTTAGAAATATTGTATTATTAGGTAATAGTGCATATCCACTAAGACATTAAATGATTACACCAATTCCAAATCCTCAAAATGAAGTGGAAAATATTTTTCATGAAGCTTGAATTAGAACCAGAGGCACAATAGAAAGAACATTCGGCATTTGAAAGCGGCGCTTCCCTTGTATTTCGATTGGTACAAGACATAATTGTGGCCACAGCGATCTTAAATAATATTGCGCAAAACAATATTATTGAAGAGAATGGAGCACTCCCAGGAAACGCAAATGTGGTAAAATCAGAGGAAAATATTGTTAATATTGATAATAATAATAATTTTCTACGTGCAGATTTTTTAAACTACTTCAGAAATAAAATATTCTTTGGTTTTTGTTCAAAAATACTATTTTTATTTATTTATCAATGAAATTTGTAAAATACTAAATATTAATTGTTCAACTCTTTCACAGTTTTTGATTTTATAAGGTCCAGTTCCTGTTCTAAATTTTTTTTTGGAAAAACCAAACAAGATACACATCTGATGCACAGTATAATCACAGAGTACACCATCTAACAAGAGACGAAAGCTTTGTCGGTTCCTTTGAAGTCGGATTTACACGATATTGAGTGGAAATAGGTCGAAGCATTGACACATAAACTATTTGATACACTAAGAAAAGTAACACTACACTAAGAAAAATAGTAGTGTTGATGAACATCCCTCCCAATTAGGTCTATAGAGTATTTTCTTAACTACTAACATAAGAACACCTTATTATTCATCCCATGTGTGTAATGAGAAGTGGCTCATTTTTAACCTAATCTTAAAATAATACACGGTGAACTGAGGGGAATGAACGGAAGTGTCGACTTGACATTGGCAGATGAACTAATTAATTCGCGCATGTGCACACAAATTTGCGATCAAGAAAACTACTTTCTTCCGCCTCTTGTTAGATGGTGGTATAATGTCATCCATATATCATCTGACAAAAAAAAACTGTAGAACTTATTGGTACAGTCACAGAAATCGCTCAAACCACAGAAAATACACTGTTGCCTTATCTCCCACTTAGCGCTAAGTGTTCAGTAGGTGCTGAGCGAATAAAATACGCTGAATAAACACAAACTGCTTACGGGTGACCTTCAAGTTCAGTGAACAGATAACTAACGGATACTTTACTGGACAAATGAATAAACCGGCTCTCAGACGTTAGTGTAAAAAAGTGGTTGAAACTTTACCTTAGTAACAATTATAATATATGTGCGGTTTTCTCATTTAATTTGAATTTGATAAATACCCACTTAAAGGACTTATAAAAACACAACCTTTGGCGTTTTGAACGTTCAATTCGGACCATTTAATCCCGAGTTATTGAATCCCAAACTTGATCAATGGTTCTCGGCGAACAAGCTAACGAAACAGAAAATACCGACCTACAGGTTCGATTCAACCTCTAGCCACATATTATAATCTGCTATACTCCGCTTTACTCAGCAATGCCTTCCTCTGAGAATCACAGCGCCGAGAGCCTTTTCCGCGCAAATTCTCTCTTCTATTTTTTTTTTTTTTGTCCTGTTATTTAACGTCGGTCTATTTCTGCGACTGTGGCTAATCACCGACGCCGGGAGCACTCTACCCCTAACCGGAAATTTTGGCGAACCCACTAGTGTTCCAACCAGTGGTAGCGTTCTTTAACGAACCCAACATCCATGGACTCGGGACCTCGGTTTTACGTCTCCTCCGAAAGACGGCATATCTACATTATACCTCGTGCTCATTGGTATAATGCCTGCGAGCTGTGATATGCTAGTCCGCTGCAGGCTGTACGGGCCCTGTACGATGGTTTTCCCTGGCATCGTCGTCACCCATCCAAGTACTAACCATGTCCGACCTTGCTTGACTGTAATTATCGCATTGAACGCGTTCCACTACAGTGCTGGGTCGTCGCCCCTCTCCAATCGTCATTCGGATGATTATTTGATTTAATTGTTATTTGATTTAATTGTTATTTGATTCAATTGTTGATAAGTTATGAAAGGTGGGTGTGTTGAGAAATATCTGGGAAGTATGCAGTTATTGTGCAATTAGCTCAGCCCAAAAACCGCTGGAGGCAACGGATTATCCTTAACCATGATATTTTTGAGGGATTTTATCAAAAATCTCGCCTACTGCTTTCACATCCATGTTTTGATAGTTTTTGGGCTAACCCGACTGGACTACTGAAGTGGGTCCATTCAAGGAAGAGAGAGTACCTACTCTCGATATAAATAACATTATACTCTTAGTATCATGTCATTTTTCCCACTCACTCCTTTACAGTGGAATTAAAAAAATTGTATGATATAGATATTAGACCTGTCCTTAAGAAGGGCAAAATCAAATTTTAATGGTCTTACATCCCAAATTGGTTCGTAATTACTCAGAGAAAATGTCAGACTTTTTCAAAATTTTTCCCTCTATATTTACCCACCGCTAGGAAGCCTTACTTTCTCCCATAAGAAAAGCATTGATTTCTCTCGATTTTCAATCTTTTTTTTAGCGCTGCCATAATTATCAGCTTAAAAATCGTAAATTCTCAGAAAATGTTGACAGTAATGTTACCTTTTTGTCGAATTTTTTGGAATTCGATACAAGCATTTTTGGGTTAGATAGATCACATCTTTATTCTCTGTATGTTGCGAAAAACGCTAAAAAAAGCAATAAAATGTCGATTTGAGAGCTAAAAATGAGAGGAATAAAATGGGAAAGGTTACAAATGATAGAAAACTTTTCGCTGAAGATTGTAAATTCCCAGAAATCGCTGGAAATAAAAAAAAAAGTCGAAAAGTATCTTTCAGACGTTCAAGTAAGGCTTTCTAGCGGCGGGTAAATATGGAGGGAAAATTTTTTAAAAAAATTCTGACATTTTTTTCCAATTATTACGAGCCTATTTGGGGGGTGAGGCCAATGAAATTCGATTTTGCCCTTCTTAAGGACAGGCCTAATAGATATATTTTTTTGATCTGGAAAGTTACATTTACTAAACTGCTACTGAGGAAATATGTGAAGCAATCAATATTATGGGTAATTTAACCTGAGTCCGTTGAAATTTTCATGCTTCATATCTCTGTCTAACCTCATTCAGAAAATAAAGTGAAACGAAAGCATCGAGTTCATTATTTCGCTCATCGTAGGAGGTTTATCTCCGACATAAAGATGTTCTTAAAACTGGTGCTTTTAGACGTAACGTTTCCGCTGTATTTTCTGGAAAGACCCAAATTTATTTTTATGGCAAGTGGTGGTAAAAATTCGAAATAGAAAAATATGCAAATTGATATTCATGAATCTATAGGGCAACTTTATTAATGGAATTTGTAAGAAAAATGGGACGGTATTCCTATAATAAAATTAAATGGGATATATAAAAGTATATTCTGCAGTCGAATAATAACCGATTTATTAACGTTATAATGTAACTTTTTTCAATAACAAAGAAATTCAGAATAGGCTGAGATAAGTGATAAAAGTCTAGGATGAGAGATAACCTTAAAATTTTTCTATAGAATTTTGAAAACTCAGGCGTAATCCAGTCCCAAATTCGATTCAAGTATGGGTAGCATTTGTATTGAAACAGGGTAGGGGATCTCTAAAGGCGCGAGGGTGCTGCCACATAGGGAGTCCCGTCAGAACTGAAATTTCTAATTCAGTGAGAGATGTAACGCCGTTAGCGGTAGTTGCGGATTCTTCCACATATATCAGCGCTGACATCCTAACGTGCTATCTATGATCCTAATATTACAACTGCCTGACGTGCATCGTGGGTTTGTCCAATTTTCGTTTCTAAAAACTATTTTGCTTATTTGTGTGTGTGTTGAGTATTCGTAGTTGGTTTTTTTATTTTTTATAGTGGGACTTTTATTTTAAGAGAATGTCGAGAATATGTTTTGTGGAAGACTGTAATGAGAAGTGCACCCGGTAAGCTCTATCTTCATGAAAAACATGTTTGATTAAATGAAAAGTGACAGAAGCTGTTGTTCTTCCATAAAGCTTTGAACTTCCCAGCATTGTTGTTGAATTCCCAACATTTATTTTTCTCCATTTTTGTCATTGAAATATGAGAAAAAACGTTCCATTTATTGTATATACTTTTTTCATTCAATAAAATATATGAACTTGATGATTATTGCTTTATTTTTCTCACTTCAGGTATTATATGGTCCACTTTTTGACATCTCATTTAATTTTACTTGACTATTTGATTGTTATTATTGTAACATCAATTTGATGTTGAGTAGCTTCAAATGAAATCAAGAAATGGATCAAAAATGTAATTTTGCAATAAAAGTAAAACTACAGAGATTTTGAATATGCCGCCAAAAACTGTAAAATTACAGGAATTTCCTTTTTCGGCTGTTAGCGAAGTTCACAACCATCTGATTTGTGTTGGGTCAGTTTCCCATCTAAAAGTATTTTTTATCTATCATTGAAACTATCCACCTTACATAATTCTGAGGGCGTCACTTTTATGAAAAAATGGAGAAACGCGTCAAAAATTATATATGCTAATTTTGACTTCACCCAATTTCTTAAACGAAACACCCTTCACATTGTTGGATTCTCCTCTACAAGAGGATTACAAAAAAGTATAATACAAAAGTGAAAATTCAATCAATTGGGATAATCTCAATTTACTAACTAACATTCATTCCCAACAAATCAGCAAAACAATACTAAACCCATATCCGCAATACACGGACCGCTCGAGCATCTCCTGAGCGGTCGGAGCAGTCGCTCTGCGGTCAAATTTCGCCGTGCGTTATGCGGTCGTGTTGCAGTAGTGTACGACTTCAGCGCGACCGCTTTAGAGCAGTCGACTGTAGCATGCGGTCCGTCTATGGCCAGCCTAATACTTGATTTCGATTACCCATCTTATATATTTCATCAATAATCGGAATCATCAACTCCACCACTCGAGAAATGTTGGAATATACTGAAAAGTTTTCACTTCCTTTGAAAAAATTTACCGGAAAACCAAATGAACACCAAAAATAGTATGGAGAGTATTGTAATTAAACTAATTGAACACTAGAGTTTTTTGTTATATTTTCCTATTTTTTTGGTTTATTCGGTAGGCGGAAAACAGTTGAGTGTCACACATGCAGGGAACGTTTTAGCAGCCCTCAACCATCAGCTGCCCTCGCTTCCCCACGCTTGCTCGTGCATGTAATAGTCTTGGGCTGTTAAGGATCATTTCCTGCCCTTGTAATCTCCCTATACAAATGTAGGTAAGATTTTCTTTGTGTATTACAGAAAAAGCTTGTGAAATTTAATAAAATTCATCTACTAAATAAGAACAATGGGTACCTAGAAATAAATTATGTGACCGAAGAAGCCGAAATCCAGTCATAACAAAAAATAAATTCATTTTTTATGAAGTTGAGGAGATGGGGAAAACAAAGAAAAATAACAAAAAAATTACTTCATCTCAAAATATAGGAAGGTGAGGGTGAGAACAATATTTATGGAAATTTCTACGAAATTCTTTTTACCGTTCATATGGCTCAGTTCCTGAACATAATTTGACCAGAAAAATGGGTAGTAAGTTATGACAGGTGCACTTCCAAGGATCCTGAATTGGATCTCACTTACACTGATAAAATTTTTTTTTCATTGGTAAACCATTTTACCTATTTTTTGCGCGATCGATCTTTTTTGTTGATTTACAGCATCGGTTGTCAGGTCGGTAGGTTGTGTTTACTGGTTTCCAAGTCTAACACGTCGGTAAGTGATTTACTTACCGTTCAGACGTCGGTAAGTAAACTACGTCTTAGCCCTACATACATTTAAGTGGTCCTAAATAATATATTACTTCATTCATTACACAAAAGAAACAAAAAAAATAAGGAGATTGATATTTTTTAATGAGCAGAATCAAACAGAACAATGTAAAAAGTAATAAATAGTATGGAAACAATTTCACCAAAATGATAATTATATTTTAAACTGATCGAGAAGTATAGATGTCACTTTTGACATTTCGTTCATTTCGAAGGAAATTAAATTATTTTATCCGAAATTCGAATATTTCAATACGATCGCGCAAAAAATGGTATAAGCATTTCTAACGTTAAGGGTAATACCGGTCTCCAAACATTGCTGTCGACCGGTAAACAACCCTTACCGCTCTTGATACTTGATATACTATAAAGCACGCCTCAGCGTGTTTAAATCGAACTTTAAAAAACGCGCGTGTTTTAAAGTTACCGTGGCAACATCAACAGCTCGAGAAACGAAGTCTAAATCATGTCTAAATGTCAATTTTTTTATTATTGATCTGACAGGAGTAGCTTGTAACGTCAAAACTTTTAATCGAAGTACCGTTGGTATTGTTTGAAATATTAATATTTCGATATTTCAAATCTTAGGAAACGGTATTTTAATAAATACTATTGACATTCACAGAACTCAATGGGTTGAACTCCCATCAAAATACAAATTAGTTTATGTTTTTCTCATTTCCATGAAAACGCAAGGTATACATCATATTATACATCACAAATTCAACCATATGACATTTAATTCTTATTTCTATCTATGACTTCCATTTATTGTTGTTGTAGTAAGTTTAGACCAGTATTTATAATTTCAAAGTGCACCAATGAAAAAAAATAGCGTAAAGTATTCGTGGATAACTGGTATTTAAAACACTTGCTCTATTTCCGGCTTCACCATCGTGCTTGAAAAATCGCGCGTGTTTTAAAGACCTTAATATCCACTTATACATTAATATACTATTTCAGAATATAAGAACCCTCGTGAAAGCAAGCAAAAGTTTTCTGGTAGATATTGAACTACTCCTTACATTGGGGTGGAGAATCATATTTACCTGCCCAATGAGGAAAGTATACCTTGGCAAGTTCATCTGAAGCCGTGGAAGGAATGCTGTCGAAAACATTCGATATTGCCACGTTTAACTATGAAAAAGCTTAAGTGCTAAGTATGTAGTGATAATAATTAGGAAAGGGGCTTTTGATTATTAACTATATTATTAACCGTTAATTCAAGCTCTGGCAGTGTTGTACGGAAACCATAATTACCACACCCTCCGAATTACATAATTGATGATTATTATCGAAAGCTGACTTCTTATTGGCAAGCGCCTGGGTGTGTTCTTCCCTCTCACTTCGTCAATTGACTGATATTGATTTATCCAGAGGCGTTGGTATTGTCAGTGACCTTTGTATTTTCAGTTTTACTTGGTAAAATAGGTACCGTACGCCATTTGTACGTTTATGACAGATATTCGCCATGTTTCCTCGCCTCTTACCGATGCTCCGTAGCCTCAGATAAACTTGCCAAACTATAAGTGCACCTTGGATGTTCACTGCGCACCTGTATCCACACTTCTTTCCTCAGCAATACAGCTATTCCTTTCTAAGCTGAAATTCTTTTTCCCACTTGAGGTTGGAAAATAAGTATGAGTTTCGTTTCTAATGTGAGCAAGGTAATAAGTGTAAACTTCCACAAATCTTATTATATTTCCAGCAAGAAATATTTCAAATGTTGTACAATAATGGTACATTGTTAACCGAGTAGGAGTAGGAAGAACCTAACATTTCTGGACGGATTGCGCCTCGACTTAGCAGCACTTTTCAATTAAAATTAACCTAGTTCTTTAGAATTTTTATATGAAAATTCACTTGCTTTTTCGTTCATTATTTTAAAGACTTGAAGAACTGAAGTTTCTCGACATATCTTTCAGCGGCAGAAGCTCCACGCCAGTGTTCTACCTCCTGGGATACACATAAATCAAGAGAAGAAGTAGATTCAATCGGGTATGATGAAAAATCCTCTTTAATTTGCAGCATCCGAACCTCAGGCTTGAGTCGGGAAATCCAAATGTCAGCTCATAAATTACGAAACTAGGCAATCACAAATTGTGCAGGATTGGAGCCGGAGAAACTTGTTGGTTGGCGGGATAGAGAAACTGTCTGCCGAAAATTGCCTTCAACCATTCGTGCAATATTCGTAAAATATAGGACTAATAATTTTCTCTCGAAATATTTTGGACGGAGAATTAGTTTTGTTTGTTGTTTAACACACTCGCTGGTAAATATCGTTCCCCGTTCTTTTCTTTTTTTGTATTTTTTAACCAGAAACTTGGCACCGGCTTTTTTTTATACAAGAAATGTTGCAATTTGTTAACAAGACCAAAGCATTTTCACTAATAATATCACTAGAGGTCAAATTGTTCAATATTTTTGTGAAGTGATTTAACAAAACTTAAATAGTTCAACAAGCTAGGGTAAGAAAATAAAATGGTCAATATAAACAATTTTCTGATATTCGACAGTGAAAAATTTACGTTTCTGGTTAAGAAAATGTTGTTTCCCGATAGCACCCACTAGAATACATACATTTTTACTGTAATACTTTCCGTTCCGCATATATTGGACGATGCTGTTAGATAGAATTTTATTAAAATTGAATTTCAAAAAAAGCAATATTTATACAGGAAACATGTTTTGTTTGGTTGTCGAAGATATCTCGTTTAATGTAAATAAAGTTAACAAAAACTTGGAAACACAGTAAAATGAAACAAATTAGTATATATTCATATGTACGAGGCTTGTTCAACTGAAACCCATCTTTGGTCAGGTTAGCCTTGGAAACAATTGTAATCATTCAACTGACGTTTTCCAACATTATTAGTGTATGCAAACGTCACACTGATTTGTTTATTTCGTTTATATTTGACAGCAATTTTAAGTATTGTGACTTTGAAATGCCGTCCAAATGTGATAAGCGTGCGGTCATTCAATTTTTGTATGCTTAAGGTGTGCAACCGCTGCAAATTTATACGCGAAAGCAAGCAGTGTATGGAACTGCATGTTTTGCGAATCCAACTGTGAAGGAATGTTGCCGAAAATTCAAAAATGGAGAAGAGAGGACGAATGATAAGCCACGACCAGGTGCATTGATTACTGCATCAACAGACAGGAATGTGGCATGTGTGGAAGGCCTGATTAGAGAAAATCATCGAATTCCAATCAGAGCAATTTCAGAAAATGTTGGTGTTAGTATAGGATCTGTCCATAGTATCGTACACAAACTAGGTTACAGCAAAGTTTGTGCGCAATGAGTTCCTCGTCTTTTGTCTGAAGACCAAAAAAGCTTGCGAATGGGCTTGTCTTTGCAACACCTCACGGAATACAGTCAAAATGGTAATGACTTTCTCTCGTCAATAGTTGCTGGCGATGAATCTTGGTGTCATTATTTTGAACCATCCAGTAAGCTGTCATCGATGCAATGGAAGCACGCAAATTCTCCGCCACCAAAGAAGTTTAAAGTTCAACCTTCTGCAGGCAAGGTGATGTTGACATTTTTTTTGACCATGAAGGACCCTTGCTGATAGAGTTTACAGAACCTAGAGTACATATCAACGCAAACCTGTATAATGAAACTTTGAACAAGCTCCATCAAGCAATAAGAAGAAAACGTCCAGGGAAGCTTTCACGTGGTGATTCTGCTTCACGATAATGCTCGGCCTCATGTTGCTAGCGTAGTGAAAGAAAATCTGCAACTAAAGAAATGAAGGATATTAGAGCATCTACCCTATAGTCCCGATTTATCGCCTTGCGATTTTTACATCTTTGTGCCACTAAAAAAGGCGTTAAAAGGTAACCGTTTTCAGTCGGACGCAGAAGTACAAAACGCTGTGAAAGAATTCTTCCAGCAGCAGCCACAAGAATTCTATAAGCAGGGTATACATCGGTTGGTGAAACAGTGGGACATGTGCCTCAATTGTAGTGGTAGTTATTTGTAACTGTACTTCCTGGACCAAAGATGGGTTTCAATTGAACAAGCTGTGTATAATCAAAATTCCTGTTACCATTTAATAGAGTAGGGTATAATAATAAAATAACTAAGTAGAGAGGAAATCATTAAAAAAAACTAACTCCTCACTCCTTAGAAATCAGACAACCTAGGACCTGCTACAAGACGGTATGATGAAAAAGTATAACTTTTCAAAGAAATTCGTTACGGAATTAAGCAACAAGAAGGAATGGGATCCAAACACCATTACCAGACTTGGTAAGAATGACTTTCAAAAGGTACACAGACGGCTCAAAAGCAATAGAAGGAACTGGGATAGAAGTATTTGGGTCAGGAACCAAACATTCTGAAATCTTGAGGAAAACCCCAAGTATTTTTCAAGCGAAAATCCACGCCCTAAGAAAGTGCGCCCTGTTCAATATTGATAGAGAATAAAGAAGACAAAGGATTATCATAATGTCGGAAAGTCAAGCGGCCATTAAAGCACTGAGCTCTTGTGTAATCAGTTACAAATTGGTGTGGGAATGCCTAGACAAACTGAACTAGGCGAGAACAATATAGTCATCTTACTATGGATTCCAGGACATACTGGAATAGGAGGAAATGAAATAGCAGATGAACTAGCAAAGAGGGAGACTGAATTACCTTTCTAGGGGCTTAAATCTTTTTGCGGAATCAGCCCCAATGTAATATTGGGAGGAATAGGTAAAGCCGAGAAAAAGAAAAGATCGGACCATTGGGAAAATCTAGTCGGGCTTATACAATCAAAGACTCTTCTGGGTGACTACAACCTGTTGAGATCAAATGAATGCATAAGTCAAAGTAAAACTGTATTAACAGGGATCCCAACGGGACATTGTCGCCTGAATGGGCACCTGAAAAAGCTCAAAATATTGGAGGAAGAGGACTGCAGATTTTGTGGCTTATTGGAAGAATCCTCCATCCTCATACTTTCCAACTGCGCAGCACTTCAGAATCCTAGAGCACAGCACCTGGGAGATTAGTGGATAGGAGAGGAACATTTACCTATGTTGAAGCCTGCAGATATCCTAAAATTTCTCCGGGAAGTAGTACTAAAGGAGATACTAGTTTCTGAGACTCCTCTCAGAAACTAAGTAGAAGTAAGGGTGCACAATAGATCTTTTAGGTCTCAGTGAATGTCACCCCAAAATACATACATACATACATAATGTCTTTATTGTTAACAATATTTTTCAACGTACACGAGTTTTGTACATTATTTTTTGTCTCTCGTTATTCGAATATTCCATTCCATGTTTGCTCCGTTCTTCCACTTTCTCAAGCTCTTTGTACCTCGAATTCCTACACTTGCTTGACAGGCCTCCCATCATTAATTCTTTGGAGATACTCCCACCAGCTGAGTTGTCGTTTTTCAATGAATTCCAGCATTGGTTCTATTCCCAGGTCTTCCCTTACTTTTGTGTTTCCCAGTATGTGCATTTTTGTGACACCCCGACTCTTCTGAGATACTTTATTTCTCACCTATGCTTCACATGCAAATGTAAGTATTGGCCTAAGATTACGTTCATTAAATCAATGCTGCAAGTTTTCCAATATTTGAAAAATACCAAGGCTGGGAACGCAATATCTTCAACTGCTCTTCAAAGTAAATCTTGGAAAATTTCCACTGCCATATTACGCCACTGGATTTTATAAAAACTTTAATGTTCGCATCGAAATGCAAGATAAGCTCGAGCTGGCATCGATCAACAGTCATGAGATGAAGGGTGTCAATCTACAGCGAGAGTCAGTTGAGCTTTTTTCATACTACATAAATGTCGAATTCGCCTTTTATCACGGAAAAAAAACGGTCGTTGTATATTTGAAAAAGTACTATTATTATTATTATTTGTTATACCTAGTGAGGAGATTTATTTTGTAATGATATTATTTAAATAGGAGATAAAAATATTTTTTAATTGTGATAAAGGAACTTAAAACAAGAATATTTCACCCCAGCGGGGAATCTAACCGCGATCATTCACGTTTAACTTTGAAATTCTGCGTGGTTCAACCGTTCGCTAGCTCCATCCCGCTTGTTAGTATTGGAAAGTGTTACGAAAATGCTGTACCACTTTTTTGAACATAATCATGCATTTTTTAATTGAGTCTGACCGAATTTAACAAAAATAAAAATGCACTTAAACCTATTCCCATCGATCTTTTTAAATCTGTTATTATTTTTCATGAACGCTATTTGGTAGAAAAGTTAGCTCGCGTTTGACAGTTTTGTATAGGAATCCCTATGTCGCATTTTATAAATAACACATTGTATACATAAATATTTGCTCAATCTTTAACCGGAAAATCTCGAGCACATATTACTGGTCTGTCCAATGTATAGGAGCATTAGAAACAGATTGATTTAACCTGGAGGTCGTTCAGACGATCTAGACTCACTTCTGTCATCTACAGATACCTCTACACTGTATTATCTGTATCGTTTTGTGAGGCAATGAAAATAAGATCGCGTAAAATCAAGGAATGAACGTCAATTAACATGATCACCACTTGTCATTGTATTGATTTTATTTTATTCAAAAAATACTTCTGTACATTGGCCCGTCCCTCTTGTTCATGTTGAAAGAATAGAAGAATAACAAATAAATTATTAATATTATAGGTAATTCAAGAATTTTGGTGCTCTAGAAGCCATTCCATCACCGTACACTAACTACCGACAAGTAAATTCACTTGCGTCGGAACGTTTGAAGATTTTGGTACATCTTTTCTCTGGCGCCTTACACGTCTGTTATCATAATACAACAGTTACGAGGGACAGTCGTGTGGTTAAGTACGTGTATTACTAATTCACGGCACAAACCGATAAAGGTGTTCAGGGCACAAAATACTACTATAAGAAAATTCATTTATTAAAGCTTAAGATTCGATAATAGTTATTCACGTAACTAGTTATGAAAAGAGCGATATTGTTCAATAAGCGTAATATTTGCCAATACGAGCTAGCGAGATTACTCGATTTAAACTAGCCAGAACTCGCCAGACGATAGGAGGGGTGAGGTGATTTTCAGTAACCCATAACTCGACGAAGTGAATTTACTTGTCGGTAGTTAGGGTACGATGAGTCCATTCAGTTTTTTAACACTAGGAAAAAGACATGTTTTCGATCTGGGCCATATATAATATAAAAGCATTTTTCTCCAAATGACAGCGGCCTTTTAATGACACTTGGCAGGCTTAGAAGTTGTACTTTCAAACACCAGCCGCAGCATTAAATCTTTTGCTTTTATGCCTAGTAAAACAAATAACTATTGTACTGTTTGCAATAATAGATGTATTTTAGAATGGCCTTGACTATCCTCGCTAGTTTCATAATAATTTTAATGGATTCGTTTTTTGCGTGAACACTCTCAATATTATATGACACGATTTTATAATTAGGGATTAAGTTTCCATTTATGCCTCCATTAATTGATCATTTCAGCATTTATATCATTCGTATATCATGTGAAGCTAATATTTAATGCCGAGACCTCAGGATTTCAATTAGTTGATTATCTATGGAAGTTCGACAATAAACTGATACGCACCATTTGGCAATTGGCTAATGAACAGTGCTGCGGTCAGAATATATACAAGAATATTTGAATAGATTTCATAATAACTAATCCTTAAATCAATAAGGGGTTGGAGCTAATCAATGCACAAAGTGTTTGTTCAATATTATAACGTTGTTTCCAATCGTATATATTATGATTTATCGTATTGAAATATCCGTGTTAGTACATGGGCGCCAAAAGGTGGGGGCAAAGCAGTACACTTGCCCAACTGAAAAATTGAATAGATAGATAGATAGATAAATTTTATTGCATTAAAAGAATTTACAATTCTTATTACAAGAAGTTCGGTCTTCACATACCAAAGTGCGAAAGCGAAACAACAACAATAATAAAGTAGGAAAAAACTAATTAAAATATACTTAATTTAACAAGAAAAAAAAAGTTCAAACACAGTAAATATCTCATTCTTCTAGTACAAAGGCCCTCAGCTTCAAAATATTGAGAAGATTGAATATCCGATTTTGATTATTTCCAAAACAAAATAGGTAGGTACTATACTTCTTTAAAAAAAATCATGTAACACAACTGATAAACTAATACATGAAACATTTAGTTTATTAGAAACAAAAATTCATAGCATCTCAAAACTGTATGAAATCGAAAATTTGGAGGTTGAAGCCCAAACTTCGGAAGAAATGTGGGTGTCAAAACTCAACACTGACCTCGAGCAGCTTGAGGTGGTTGAATTAATAGATGAACATTGCCAGTTTTTCCCAAACATCAAGAAAGCTCTAAAGATCTTCGTGGCTCTACGTTCTACCACAACAACAATTGAAAGATCTTTTAGTACCCTTCGTCGTGTAAAAACTTGACTAAGATCAACAAAATGTGAGAAGAAAGGCTTTCTGGTCTCTTTATGCTCAGTGTTCGCCGAGAATTTGTGAATAAAAATAAAAACGTAATTATTGAAAAAATAATAGATTGGTTTGCACAAAAGTGGAGAAATATTTTATTACTTTTCTCCCAGTAGAAAGGTACATGTACATAGAAATGAATTTTTTATAAAAGGGCATATACATATTTTCAACATTAGAGTTAAGTTTTAGTTCAAGTCAACCATATCTATGTATTTTTGAGAATAAAAATATAAAAGTTGTAATCTACCTTCACTTGCCCCCCCTATATTTGACCCTCCCGGAGCCCATGGTGTTAGAAGTGAATTGGGTTACTGTT
>CAJUYI010000233.1:138376-175435 GCA_910591695.1 Galerucella pusilla | reverse complement strand
GTAGGATAGCAGAACCCTATATTTTCTGGAGGCTTGAAACGTGATCTATTTAGTTATTCACAACAAATATGCCAAGATCATTAGTTTGAAATTTAGAGAGAAATGCAGATGTTTTAAAATAGATTCATCATAAAATTTAAGAACATTGTATAATGCACGAATAGTATAATACCTAGGTATGGGACACCCTCATACCATTCGAAAGAGGACATTTTTTTGAATAAGATGGAGTATCAAAATACAGGGTGCTCCATTTAAAATAAGCCTGATACTGCACATTGAATGATCTAATAATGAAAATGAAAATTCTGAACACCCTTGTACATCCTCCCGAGGAGTTGTCCTCTTAGGTCATCGTCCATCCTGTCCTTCTCAGGAAGGTGGGCAGGTCACTAGGAGACATCTCTTAAGGTTTACAAAAAAATAATCCACTGTGTAATGTTCATTGGTGGACCTTGTTCCAGGATAGAGCTGTGCACCAGGATGCAGATATTGTTTTTTGCAGAAAGTACATAACTCCTTCAGTAGTAATTTGGGGGGATATCTACTTACAAGCATTTGTTATCTGTATCTGTATCTGTAAGAATTTGAAGGGTGGGTGACCCCCCACGGCACTTAGGCCACAATTGGCCCATTGTGCATCCTTCCGAGGTTCAGACTTCCTTCTGGCTCGTCATCCAGCCTACTTGTTTGAAGTAGGCGATAACGTCGCCGGAAGTAAGCTCCCTCATGTTGGCTTGTGTTAGCCTGTACTCGCCGAATACGGAGAACCTAAATTGAGAGAGTGTCGGACATTCACAAAGAATGTGTTCGACAGTCTCATCTTCCTGTTCACATCCTCTACAGAGTGAAGTGTCAGACAGACCCAGTCTGTAGAGGTGTTTTCGTAGGTGGCAGTGACCGGTCAGAATACCCGTGGCTGTCCGAAGGTTCTGTCTGTTCATAGTCACGTATTTTTTGGCTACTTTGCTGTCCGGGTACTGCAGCAGTTCCTTGGCAAGCCTGCAACCTTCTGCATCGTCCCATCTACCCTTAAACTTATCAAGGGAGTGTTCCTTTATTAGGTCAATCATAGCCGACGCCGACAGACCAATGAAAGTGCCGGGTCCCAAGAGTTTTTGGGAGGCTGCTTTCCTGGCTAGTGAGTCGGCAATGTGGTTACCTTTCGATTTACTGTGCCCCTTGATCCAGCCTAGAGTGACTTCGTTGTTGCTACAGGCTTCGATCAGGGACAGGTGACACTCTAGTACTAGGCCTGATGTGATACGTGGTCTGTTCAGGGCTAGTAGTGCTTGTCTACTATCCGTGAGGATGTGAATTTTATTACCTGTGTTTCTTTTGGTAATCTCTTTTGCGGCGATGTAGATAGCAGTGAGCTCTGTTTGAGCAACGCTGACATTACGGCCCATCGCCCATTTGATGTTTAGGTTCAGAGATCTGGAGTAAATTCCACATCCTGAGCCCATATTGGTTTTAGAGCCATCCGTGAAGATGCGGAGTGCGCCTTCTTCTGATGTGTCTTGTGTGTTGTATTTGATGTTTACCTTGTAGGGCCTGTGGAAGGCATATTGTGGTGAGATTGCGTCCGTATTTGCCTGCAGCAGTGGGACCTCATTGAGTGCCTCACGCCATAGGTTACGTCTCAATCTACCAGATCCTACGTCAGGTTGTATACCGGTAGAGCGTAAGCGTGTCATGGTCATCAAAATAACCTCCCTGATGTGTATGTCAAGGGGAGTGAGACCAAGGATCACCTCCATCGCTCTGGTTGGTGTGGTTCTCATGCCTCCTGTTGTGTTGAGGCATGCTGTTCTTTGAATTTGATCCAGTTTACGGACGACTGTCAGCTGGTTTGCTTTAACTCCCCAGGCAATCGCGCCGTACGTTAGCATAGGTCTGATGATGGCAGTGTAGATCCAGGCAGTAACCCTGGGTGACATTCCCCAGGTACGGCCGATGGTTCTGCGACACTGTTCATAAGAGATGTATGCTTTTTTTACTCTGTTTTCTAGATGAGAGTTCCATGTTAACTTACTGTCAAATGTGACACCTAGATATTTCACCTCTGATGAGAACTTAAGTTCGGTATTTAGGAGCTTTGGCACTTGATGTTTTGCAAGCTTCCTTTTTTTCGTGAAGAGTACCATTTCTGTCTTCTTTGGATTTATTGACAGAGAATGGTCTTTGCACCATTGTTCTATGATGTTGAGGGCCTCTTGCATTAGAGCACAGAGTATCTCCTCAAATCTTCCTGTTAGCAGATCATCTGCATAAGCTATTGTGTAGAGGTTGCCATCATTGAGGCGGCTGACCAAGGAGTCTAAGACCATGTTCCACAGTAGTGGTGAAAGTACCCCTCCCTGTGGACACCCTTTTACAACCAAGCCTTTGATGGTAACATCGTCTACACTGATTTTTATTACTCTTTTTGAGAGCATGTTATATATCCAGCCATTTATAGTTTGGGGGATATTCTTGTTGGCAAGTGCGTTCGTTATCTTAGGAAAAGTGGTTTTGTCGAACGCACCTTCTATATCTATGAATACGCCCAGGGTGGACTCCTTGTTTTCCAGCGATCTTTCGATGCGGCCCGCCACAAGGTGAAGAGCCGAATCGGTTGATCTCCCCGGAGTGTATGCATGTTGGTTTGGGTGCAATGGGTTTTGCGTTATCACTGCATCTCTTATATATCGTTCGCACAGCCTCTCCAAGGTCTTCATCGAGAACGATGTGAGGCTGATGGGTCGATATGCTTTTGGAGTAGAAAAGTCCATTCTTCCTGGTTTTGGTATGAACACAACCTTGACTTCTCTCCAACCTTTTGGAATATACCTCAGTGCCAATGAGGATCTGAGGATTCCTACCAGGTGCGGCGTTAAAGCATCCAGGCCCCACTGAAGTAGAGCTGGATAAATGCCGTCTGTTCCTGGTGATTTAAAGGGGGAGAAACAAGATATGGCCCACCTTAATCTGTCCTCGTTGACGATCTGTCGCGCTATCCGCCAGTCATCATCCGTCGGGTTGTGGTGTTCCTCTTCCTTCCATGTTACCGTGTTAGCAGTTTTGGAGTCAGGGAAGTGAGTTGACATCAATAGTTTAAGGCTTTCCTCGAGGTTGGCAGTTTTTGTGCCATCCTCTTTGGTTAGTGTACCAATGTGACGGTGGGGGTCTTTGGAGAGGGCTTTTTGGAGTCTGGCTGCTTGGGGGAAATCTTCGATTTCCTCACAGTAGGTTCTCCACGCCTCTCTTTGTTTTTGTCTGATGACTGTTTTGTACTTCCTGAGGTGAGACTTGTTATGTTGAAACTCGAATGTCTCTTGGAAAATTACTTATACCAAAGGCAAACCTGAGACGCCAAAGTGCGTGCAAAATTATACTTTGCAATACTGCGCTGGTCTACTCTAATTTAAGGTGCGAGTAGGTAGTGCTTGTATTGCTATGGGTCTGGAGAGGGCAGTAGGTTTCTGTTATGCAATCCGCAAATATGTGGATAAAGATTTCTTCTTCTATTCCACAAAATCTTCATTCTACTTGCTGTTCTAGCCTGGTTCATTGAGCATTCCTAGGCATCCCAAGCCATGCTGCTGAGATGGTGTATATTTTCGAAACTGTATTTTGCAAAGTAATATACACAAAGAAGGATCACGAAATACTCCAATCCAATTCTTTTCATGCTTTAATAGCTTTGGTTAGATTTGGCTGATCTTGGAGACTCCAACAGAAAATGTTCACCTTGTACCAGACTCCACGCGAAAATCCAATATTTATTGTCTGTGTAAATATTATACTCATAATTTTATCTACTACCGTGGTTCGTTAGCAAACTACCATTATAATACAATACAAAATTGATGAAAAATATCAGAACAATAATTTTTAGTTGATTGATCCTTTGTATACAAATAATGAACCCGGTTTATTTATGCACATTGCGTTATATCTGAGCCGCTTGTTATATAGTGGAATATATCACAGAAAGATAACTGTCAAATACAGAAATCTGTATATGGTTTGATTCATATGTGCGCTTTGATGGTGATAGATTGTGTGAAGTTGTTCTGTTTGAATTTGGGATTGGATGAATTCAAAGCGTTATGCATAAGCTCTATTTGTGTTGAATAGCAATTAGAGTCAGATCAAACAAAAGAGGGAATCGGTATACCAGTATGTAGAAGTGTATTTGAAAATAGAGTTAGTTTAAAATAAAATTAGTTTTTTCAATGACATACTGGGCTACGGAGAAGTATCGCACCAAGGCGGTATTTTCAAGCCGGGTGAATAAAATTATGACATTTTTTTTCCAGATCTTGCGTCAATTTTTATTTCTTCACCTTCCGGTATACCACTTTCCAAGAAAAAATTCGAATTCAACCAGTTATAAGCGAGAATCATGACTGACAGTAGCCTAGACCAAAAATCGGTTGTTAAAGTCCAACCACACGATTTAAGAGGGGTTTAACCTTAGGTATTTGGAATTAATAGTAAAACTTTGGAAAACAAGGAATGGCAAAAATCATATTATTCGAACCTCGCTAAAAAATATCTCGATTTTTTTCACTTTCTGCTTGTGAAAGGTTGAATCTAGGTCTCTCTCGGAGTACTTTTTCAATTTTTTTAAAGAAAAAACTAAAAGAAAAGTACGAAATATCGGCCATATTCACTATTTTTTATCTCACAAGATATATCGTATTTCGAAAAAATACTCCTAGAGATGCCTCAATTATACAGTTGTCTTTATTGCAAAAAAAATTATCGTAATCCATCAATAACTACTTGGTCAAAAATGATTTTTGCTGCACCCCTGCAGACACAATCACGGACCAGTTTTTATGACTGATTCGAGCGCCCTCGCACCAAATAAGCACTTTTACATAGATAATATGAATTATTTAATGAATCGTAATTTCATTCATAAAAAACAAATATAGCACTGAAGCTATTCCAAAAATTTCAGCAGTGTGATGATGTTAATAATAGTTGCTAAAGGGATTCATTACATTCTCGAATAAGATTAGGTATAATATTAACTAGGTGACAAAAACGTACACATTTTTTGCGAACGGCTGCGGCGAGGGTGATGCACAAAGTGCTGGCCAGATATGCATGTATATATAACAAATAGAAAAATCATCACAATCATATGGAACGCGTTGTGAAAAACCAGATCTCGAAGATTATTGATTACAGCAGGCAATATCCGAATATTTGGGAGGATTACAGTTGACTGTGACCGAGAAGATAAAATATAGAAGAGATAACGAGAAATCAGTTAGATTCGGAAATGTGGAAAAATGAAAGAAGAAAAAGAGTCACAGCTTCGAAATTTGCTGAAATTTGTAAAAAAACCCAAATCTTCAAGAAAAAATCTAATTAAATTGATACTGTATCCAAAGAAAATATTTGTAAAATCTTTGAAACATGTCGTGGAAAATAATGAAAATGCTATTAAGCAAATAGAGACACAACTGATGATACATTTTGGCAAAATAAGATGGAGTCAAAATTAGTAGATTTTTATATGAAATATTTGCTGCCTGAAATAGTTGACAGTAGATACGAGAAAAATATGGAAATAAGAGATTGATATGAGGTATTTATGTACAATTAGATTGTTAAGATTCTAAATATTTTTTTTATTTTTATTTAAATTAACGTGTCTCGACTGCTGAGGTCATTGACACAGTTACAGTATTTCATGATTTTTAGGTTAAACAGTTATGACATTCGATACTAAATTTTAGGTAGAATATTTTGTTAACTATGAAAATGTTCAATAGAGTTTTTCCATTAAACAGCATTTTTGTAGCGCTTCTTTTTTCTGTGTTTATCTATTCTTTATTAACTACCTACCCATATCCATATTCATCATTAGCGAAATATTGTTCGTTACAATGAAAAGGATACTTATTTTATTTTTAATATTCTTATCGACATTTTTGGATAATACAGGCCTATTTTGTGAATTCCAACAACGAACATTAATGTTCGTTGATTCCAACGACGACGACGAAGGCGCAGATCCGGCTAGGCCAAATTTACTACGAAAGTTACGCGACAGTTAGTTGGAGTGAGACGCAAACAGCGCTAAGCGTTTTTTGTTGGCCATTGGTATCCGCCCCTTTCACTCGGGATTTTTACTTCCCGCTTTACACCGCAAATTTACTCTGACATGTTTGTAAGGGTTAACCCCTTCCGACATTGAGGCTACGAAAACGTATATTTGGAAGATACAATGAGGTTACAATAAGTTGAAACCATCACCATGACTGAAAGTCCGTTTGCAGATAAACTAATGATTTGTGCACCTAGCGAAGAGGAGGAAAACAGAAAAATCTGTAGATATAGGAAAGTGAACATAGAAATTTACATACAGAAAACCAACTTTTATTAGTGAACTATAATAGTTATCTGTATGCCAAGGACTGGAAGTGCCACTTTGTTGGACGAGTCTGAAAATTGCGAGACGAGCGAAGCGAGGCGAGCAACAGACGAGTCCAACCAAGTAGTATTTCAGCCGCGGCGTACACAACATTTTTCAGACGAACGCATAAGATCCAAAACTTTTTCAATTACACTGAGGAAAGAAAATAAATAAATGAGAATTATAATCATTTCATTTATCAAACAATATAATGTACTTAATGATATTTGCAATGTTAATATTAATTTATTAATTATTTGGACATTATCTTGTACTATCTTATAAACTAAATAAAATGGTTCGTTGATTAAATCGTCCTGAAAGCGTCCCGAAAGTGTTTTGCAGTAAAAGGATCTGTCACTTTCACTACATCGAAAGTGTTTTGCAGGCTGTAACTGTCACTACATGGAACACTCAAGCGCAACTTTCGGTATGTAAATATAGGCGTTTTCGGAAACTTACTACGGCTCACTAACTCGATCCAGTGAGGTCACGTGATGAATCACTCCGATCACCTACTCGGGAATTGTAGTTTACGAACTAATAGGTTTCGTTTTTGATCTGACAGCTAACGTCATAACAAAACATACATCCCTTCTTCAACTTCGTCATCATCTTCGAAAAAATAATCAATTGCCAACGCCGTTAATGTAGCAAGGCCCCTTTTCATGTTTGATAATAGCAATATATTTCGTTACAACCAAAAGAATTAGGTTATGTTATATAACCCTTCAGCACAGAGTACCTGTGCCTTCAGTAATGCGCATGCGGTGCCTATAGCGTCTCTACCGACCTACCTCTCGAGGTGGGTTATGAAAAATGAACCTCGTTCAGTCATCCAGTCAACAACTCGGAAGTTTCCGAACACAGGTAGGCAACTCGGGTTAGGTAAACGAACGTGCAGGTTAGGGATCGTGTCAACCCGAGTAAGTTTCCGAAAACGCCTATTGAATACAGAACGAGCAATTTTCAGATGGCGTCGTCTAAAAATATATTTTACGTGGATGAACTTGGTTCATTTCATAAATTTTGGCCTTCAAATTACAACAATAACCACTTATTTTCTGATCTCTTCACTATATTTGCTTGAACATTGTTCCCACCACCAAAGAAAGCAGTTTCTTGAGTTTATGCTATTCAGAAAATCCCTTATGAATGAATATAGATTCAAGGACTTCACCAATCCAACTGTCATTATGAACAAACACTGGAATACATTCCCAAATGATGAGTTACTTACGCATAATTCATCAATGAATAGATAAATACAATTAGTTGAGTCATTTTAACGACAAACGACAAAATGCTTCAATCTTCCAAGTAGAGGATTGATTTATATCTAGCTTTTGGATAATCTCTATACATAATAAAGATTAGATATGGCGGTATTTATATTAGGTATTTTTTATAAATACGACAGTTACATCATACTTTTGTATAGTTCAGTATTTGGTTTATAGTTTGATAATACAAAGGTAAGACTTTTTCTCCTTTTTTGGAATTCTTATAACTAGTGAAAATTATAAATTACTTTCCAAATCGTGGAATAATTATAATAATTCTCACGCTTTATAAAGTTTTTAATATTATTTTTCAAAAACAGTGACTGTTCAACTAAGAAGAAACAATAACTTTTCGGGTTATAGACTCCGACGGATATTGAATTAAACTTCAAAGTCAAATGAAGTTAGTTTATCCACAAGGTTTGCAATCAGAAGGGACAATATAACTTGTATTTGGGCCTTATCAGAACAATGTATATATTTTTTCGTCTCGTACTGAAGAATACACTGCAATAACAATCAATGCATGTGTTCCACTTCCGGAAGCTCGTCTTGTCCTAAGACTTCAGTCTTTCCAAGAAAAGTTTATACCAGAAATGTTATAACACAAAAACTTGTTTATCTCAGGAATAGTATGTCCAAAAACTTTTGTAAGCAACTTATTTTGCCCAGGTACTTGCTGTTCTAAGGTACTTTCAGGAAATTATTCATCCCAGGAGCTGGCTTCTAGTTCACTATATTTTTTGTGTTCACCATACAACAATGTCTTTCATCTTTTAAGCTTCTTTAATCCATTTTGGAGCTAGATTAGCTTGAAAGTAGCCCTGTTCCAGGTATTTGGTAATTACCCTGCATTTGCTGATAATTATCACAGAATCTACATTAATAAGCTTATACCTTTGCTATACCAACAGCAATGTCACTTTCGACTACTCCTTTGTGTCCTGGCTCCAACTTTGTTGTGTCCAGCCTGTTATTTAAGTGGTTATAACGTTTAAGACTCGTTGTATGCAATCGGCAATAATTAATACCACCGTGTTTGCCTCTAAATTGTTTTTCCTGAATTACCAGTAGAGTTTTTCCTTTCCGATGGAACGAAATGAAAAAGAAGAACTTAAAGTTCCGTTCCCGTGTATTTTTTTTTCTGAAAGTATTGCATCTTCCAAGTTGCCAACCAAATCCGCTATTCTTATAAGATTATTCGTCATTTGTCAACCATGAACAAAAGGATAGGAAGTGGTGCTTTGTCGCGCACCTGGTTTAATGATAGCGATTCGTTATTTTCATTACTAAAAGGATGAAAGGATTGTTTTTTTTTCGAATTTACGAGTCATTTTCGGAACGCGACTCCAGCAAGCAATATTTTTGATGGTGCTATCAATAAAACTAAATGTATCTAACAAGTTCACTATTCAATAAAAAAATTTTGAAAATCTATATTTGATAATTATTTCGATACTTTTGATGTAATGCCTACTTGCAAGATGTTAAATATTTTAGCTAGACCAAATAGTGAGCTACCTTGTGACTGACTTAATATACAGTGCTATTCAAAAGTCCCCTTCCCCCCTCGTATCTTTTGAACGGCTACACTCACATCAATAAAATTTGGAGGGTGAAAATAAAGTGTTGTAAACTTCTTTACGAATGGTAACAGGTGACGTAATAGTAATATATGACGTCACAGTGCCACTCTGGCCAATATTGTTAAATGGCACCTTATGGCAAGTGATATCTCGTTTGAAAGGCATTGACATTGGCTACATAGCCATATCAATTTTGTTTGGGTTCAAACTAATTGATGAATACCAAAATTATTGAAATATTTTTAAATATAATTAAACAGATATGAACAATGGATTCTTATAGCAAGTGTTCGAAATGTGCTCCTCTACTTCCTGACAGTAATACATCCTATTAGTAAACTCTTGTCGTACTCGTTCAAATGTGTCAGCTGAAATTGCATTGCATTCTTCAATAATTATTTCTTTCAAAACGCCAATGCTATCTGGTGCCGTAGTATGAACCTTGGATTTCAAGTACCCCCATAGAAAATAATCTAATGGTGTCAGATCTGGTGACCGAGCTGGCCATTCTATAGGACCTCGCCGGCCGATCCATCTACCTCGATATTCTGCATCCAGGTAACGTCTTACTGCACCATGATAATGTGCAGGAGCACCAACTTGTTGAGATGTTATTTTCAGATGGCCGAATTCATCTGGATTATCTTCCAGAATTTCAAGAATTAACGGCTCAGTTTCATTTTGTAATATCTCCAGATACACTTCACCGCTTAAATTTGAATTCAGGAAGACAGGACCAACTATGTGGTTTCCCAAAATACCTGCCCAAACATTGACTTTTTATGGAAATTTGGTATGTTTTTCACGAAAGGCGTGAGGATTTGTGTCACTCCAATACCTTACATTTTGTGTATTCACATTTCCATTGAGGCAAAAAGTAATTTCGTCACTAAAACAAATTGGTTTTGATTACTTAGATTAGAAAAACAATTTTAATAATTTTGGTATTCATTCAATTTATCCGTCAAAATTAGTTTAAGCCCAAACAAAATTAACATTGCTATGTAGCCAATGTCAATGCCTTTCAAACGAGATATCACTTGCCATAAGGTCCTATTCAAAATTATTGGCCAGAGTGGCACTGTGACGTCATCTATCACTATTACGTCACCTGTTACCATTCGTAGAGAAGTTTACAACACTTTATTTTCACCCTCCAAATTTTAATAATGTAAGTGTAGCCGTTCAAAAGATACGAGGGGGGGAGGGGACTGTATGTAAATAATATACTTATGATTATAAAATGCACTTAGATGTGATATTACAAATATTGAAGCTCATCAGCCATATATGGACATCCTGGTTATCTTTTTTCCCATTAAAGATCAGTATAATTGTGCAATGATGTAAGAACCCAATCTGCTGATCTTCACAATTGTTACTTGAGAAGACAATTTGATAGTGGAGAGTTCCCTAGGTTTATCTTTTTATTGACGACTTCTTATTGTGGGCTCCTTGGTATCTTCTACTTTCTGATTCTTCAAGGGCATCTAGTTCTTGTTTCTTATCATAAATATGTAGTACTTCTATTTAGTTGGGTGTTGATGAATTTTTGGCGTCGGGTAGAAATTTTGCGTACTTGGATTTATCTGTCTGTTTTTTAATCTGTATGATCGTGTTCAGTGTATCTAGTTTTAAAATTTCAACTAGTTTGACCAATATAGGCAGCACTTCGTTCTGGACATTCAGTTCCATATATTTTTATTTGTTGGTTTTGTCGCTTAAGATATCATTATTGTGCGATTTGAGGGAGATTTCTGTTGTTTCCCTTCAAACCGTACTGAGTGAATGAACATACTCGTATTATGTCACCATTCATTTCAGACACATTCCGAAATAAAACACTAGATTTTAATGTCACTATTAGATATGTTTACTGAACTATATTACAAATATACAAATATATGCTACTAGCAATTGATAATTATTAACCGAGAGCGACACTTAATTACTTTTTTGGTAAAATACTTTATACCTAACCGGCACGGGTTACAGGTGAATATGGGGGAGAAGCCAATATACCTCTAACTTGAGTTCTGGTGAGATACTGACTATAATACTGACTTTTTTGGGGGGGGGGGCACGATTAGATGGTCGGGGAGTAGAGTGGTAAGGGTCTGTTCGAGACATTGCTCTTGGGAGCGGGTGAACATACAACATGGCTCCACCCACCACGTCAAATTTAGTAGTTGAGGTGCGCATGCGTCCAAGCAGCCTTTAACCTTCTATTCGATGTGACTGAATGTGAGCTGATTAGCGTAGTTGGTGGGGTATTGAGCTTACTACTTAGATGTCGTATGTTCGGAACCCGGTTAGGTGCTAGGTTTTTTTGTTTTTTTCTAGTTTTTTATTTCTCATTTTCTGATATTTCTATACATAGTTACACTTTGATCAACCGGGTTTGGGACTGGGTTTTCTTGTTTTTTTTAGTATTTTATTTCTTATTTAATGATATTTCTATACATAGTTACACTTTAATCAACCAGGTTTGGGCCTGGGTTTTCTTGTTTTTTTTTTAGTTTTATATTTCTGATATTTACATATTTATTTCAATACTGATATGTTACTACTAAATTTGGCAAAGTCATGCGCAGTTGAAAGAGCCGTGTTGTATATTTACCCGCTCCTTTGCTCTTGAGCAAGGTGCGAGGGAGAAGACGTATTGGAAGATTTGGTTCGTTAGACAGGGAGGGCTAACTAATCGGTAATATTACTTTTAGTATTGATTTTCAGTAGAGCATGCGTTCGTTGTTAGAGCGATTGCGACGTTGTCAAGAGTTTCAATTTAGTTTAACTACAAAATAAAAGTTTATTTTCTCGGTTAGAGAAGTGAGTTTTCGAACAATTATCTTTGAAATATTATTACAAATATTACCAGCATGTGATCGTTTTGGAATTTTGTATGTCTTCATTTTTCTTAGAAATTATTTGTTGCAACGCTACTTTTTCTCTTTTTCATCAATTAGTTTGCTCATCATAATATCCAATCATCACTTTAATAACTTCGCTTCACTATTTAAAATAAAATATATTGACGCAGTTAGCGATAATTTTGTGACTCAAGTCACACAAATAAATGGAAATAACGTTTATCGGTCATAAAATAGACTTTCTCGAGATAACGACATCATCACGTTTTCTTAAACAAAAAAAACAACGCTTCCCCAGAAATATTATCAATTAAGTAGTCTGATAAACAGATCAATTAACTCTGAACAGGGGAATGCAATTAATCGAATACGCAGGAAAAAAAGTTTCATCCTTTTTTTGATATCAAATTTATTCCAACGAAACTCCCTCCTTTTCAAGGTGGTTTCATTTTTCGGTTCAAAATGGTAGATTCAATGCGCATTTTAAAATACGCATATCAAAACCACGGTAAATTGTGAACTTATGGTCAAAGTCTCATAAAATGTTGACGGGACTGGGCTTCACTAAACTGGACTACAGTCCAATGCCTGGTCAGGATACCATCAGAAGCTCATTTCACAACCCAAACGAATGAATGCATGAATAAAGAAACAGTCAGCAACAAACTGAAAGAGCCACTTTGATGTAGCCTCGCCTTCATTTTATAATTATTGTTGAGTTTGATAAGAAATGAAATAATGATAAAAATGTCATTATTTTTTTATGTAACACATGTTTTGATCCAATTAAGTAGTGTTTGAGTTTATGCATTGAAAGCAAACATACTTATATTTTTCGATTACTTATTAAATATTTGCCACAACTCATTATAATTGTTTATTTCGAAAAAATACTAAATATCAACATCCACTTCACTCACTTTATGTTTAAAATCATCTGAACAAAACAACTAATGTTTGGGATATTTCCTTTAAGCTTAAAATGTCTTATAATGGGCATCATGGACCTCCACATCACCATCATGGACCACCGCATCACCATCATGGACCTCCCCCACCAGGTCCTCCACCACCACAATGGCAACAACCACATCATCACCCTCCCCCACCACCACCTCCACCAAGAAACGATGATTGCTGTGGTTGGTGTTGTGGGCTCTCTTGCTTGACTCTACTCTGCTGTTGTTGTTGCAGGGATTGAAGTGTAAGTTATTCTCAAATTTAATGTATCAAATCGAAAATCAATGTCAGCACGACAATTTATTTGTCGCTTATATCCGTTTAAAATTATGAATGATTTAGTACAAGCTTTAGTCAATTTTCTAGTATCCTAAACTTAGGACACTAAAATATTGACAAGAAAAAAATGTGTTTGCAACACACCATGTTGTAGTCACTTATTTAAGTGGTGATTATGCACACTGGGCAGTATGATTGTGTTAGTAACCTGTCACATTTCAAATTTTAGCAAAGAATTTGAATATTTTAATTTAAATAGGTATCAGACAACAATGGACACAGACTAAAATACTGACAAGAAAAAAATGTGTTTGCAACACACCATGTTGTAGTCACTTATTTAGGTTGTGATTATGCGCACTGAAAAGTATGATTTTGTTAGTAGCCTGTTACATTTCAGATTTTAGCAAAGAATTTGAATTTTTTAATTTAAATAGGTATCAAACAACAATGGACACAGACTATTTATTGTTAGCAGCAGCAACTCTTATTAATATAGTAGTAGTTAGGAATTATACAAGAAAGAGAAGTCCTCATGTGCTTATTTTTATATTGAGAAATTTTAATTATGTAAAGGCAAGGTCTTTCTTTATATAGTTCGATTAGTCGAAGTACTTGATCATGAGACCACGACATTTTTGATATTTAGCTCAAACGAAAAACTTCCACATCCACAACATTCTCACCCCTCAATAAACGATATAATATATAATCTTTGAATAAACGTTGGTTATGTAGCAGAACCAGAACCACCATCATGAAAAATAAGAAAATCAATAACCTTAAAATTAAGTTTACCCTATATGTTTTACCCAAGTTGTCATATAATTGATAGAGAATAGGACTGGTTCTATAAATATATTCTAACAATTAAAATTGAACAAAAATAGGACGAGTTTTTTCAATTTCAAAATTGACTGAAAAATTGATGGGAAATGGATCCTAAAAAATTGACTAAAACTTGTACTAAATCATTGACAATTACAAATGGGCATTAGACTCTTGAGAAGCATAAAGTGTATTAGTTTATCACTAGAACAATGGGTGACTTCCAATTTGTCGTGCAAATCAACCCTTATGCTACTTTAGTTCAACTACTTTTGCGTCTGGTAAATATTAAATATACTGAATACAATAATTATTTTAGCTTGTTTTAATTTCTAGATTTGGAGAAACAACTTTATCAACATGATAAGAATGCAAATGGGACTTTGTTCATCAAGGTTATTAGTTTAAGTATCATTTTTTACAATCTCAATGTGTGAGAAACAATTCTCTCGTATAATAAAAATGTTAATTATTTTTTTGTTTTTATTGTACTTAACGTATACGTATCACACCGCCGCCGCGTAAGCTTTGTACAGAATAAGTCGAAGTCAATGTCACACCTATAGTTTTCTTCAAGGAAGCTGAAAATGCTGGGCAAATCCAGTATAACAGAAAAGACTATGATGTCATTTTTAGTTACTTTCCTGTAATACAATTTATCATCAACAGCAAGGACGATTTATAGCTAACGGGTTGGCAACTTCATGACGTTGTCAGATCAACTGGTGAAATTCCCCAGTTAGTTTTGACGTTTATTGACATTCGATCATAAAATACCTCAACCTAGAATTGTAACTGGGATTGGAGAGAATGTTTTAAGTTACGATGCGGCCAAACTGCAGAGGGTACTACATCAACAATCGTAATATCAAGATGTCAAAATGGAAGGAAAAATAAACAAACCAAGTAAAAACTTTGTTGTGTTCCGGTTTGTTGAGACAAAACGAGTGCTTAACATCGGTTTTTAAAACGTGAACCTGAAGTATTTGACTCCTGGCTGAGAAATATTAATAATGTGAAGTTACACTACATACCTTCAATACAAATAAACCATAATTCCCGTGTTTGTGTTAGACACTTTGGTGATGACTGTAAAGTACCAGGAAAAAGAGGCTGAAAAACTGTTCTCACTTTATTCATTCTAGATAATTACCTAAATTTAATATTAGGTGCAAGTCTATAATAATAGGTTAATTAATAATTAGGATTCTCCTTTTATGGTGTAAAAAAGTAACCTAATACTATTTCAAGAGGAATTGATATGAAATGTCCAAAATTCATGAATACTAACAAGGATTCAACATTTGTTGATCCAATAATGAAAGCAGCTATATCGAATTTTGTTCTAAAAAAACTCTTTCAAAGGAGAAGACACTATAGAAATGAGTATAGGTACTTCATACGTGACCCTCCTTGTTGAATTGTTTAGAACTAGATGTCAGACCACATGGATCAAAAAATAACACAAAATACTTTTATTTTAAGAATGAAAATAGCAGAATATTTGGAAATAATCTAGTTAGGTAGTATGTTGTGGGTTATGTATAGGTTTGTGTGTTAAAAATGTTGTTATTATCACTAAATAAATATTTAATTCCCCAAAGTCTTTTTATTTAAAGTATTTGTCGTTCACCATATACTTTTTCCTAGACACACAAATTATATATTGCAAACTTTACCTTCTCCAAAATTGTTGCATTATGTTGCTTTAACTCTTACTCTGCTGCACAAGTTTTTTAGAAATAAATTGACTTCTTACCAAAAGGATACAAAGTGCAGCTTTTATGCAAACATATAAATTATAACTGATAGTAATTCACCAAATCTTGCATCAACAAGAGTTTGCCAAATATTCTCTTATGTTCAGCTCTGATGCAAGATTTGGCGAAATATTATCAGTTATAATTTATATATTTTTATAAGCAGCTGAATTTTGTGTTCTTTAGGTGAACAGTCGATTTATTTTTTAAAAAGATGAAATTCTCCATCAACTTGATATTTAAAATTCCCGCTGATATTTATAATTCTTGCGGCCAAACTTCAGATGGCAGTTAAAACAGTAGTCACTGCTGACAACAAAGGAGTTACAATTCTAGGTTGAAGTATTTTATGCATTCGATCATCCTCTAGTATTTACATTTTTGGTGCTTTTAAATTTATTGCTTCTTTGAGATTAGAACACAGTTATTTTCATAAATAATTATTCAGGCAAATCTGCAGTATGTAGTTAATGAAATGACGAAGCAGCTGAACAGTAAATGTCAAGAGATGGTAACATCTTTATTAAGCTATTTTGAACGAGAATGCCAAAATAGGCCCACTTCTCCCGCTTACTGCTGTAAGAGACGTAAGTAATAGTATTCCCTATTTGTATTCATTATTATTTACTATTATTATTAGTGTTACATATTTGAATGTAAATGAGTGAATGCTTTTGATGTAAAAGTAAATAAAAAACTACAGCCTGGCAACATCACAATATTTTGATCGCAACGTTATCGTCTTTTTATCGTGAATAAACTATAACATTTTTTTTCCTAAATCATTATTTACATTTTTGACAGTGTAACATTGAAACAGAAACTCTTCTATACACCTAAGATGTATCTGCTTCGCGAATGCCTTGTATACGGACATATCCAATTAGTGGATGTTAACGAAAACCTGAATTTTCGAAACTATGAGGCATGGTTCAATTGATTTGTCATTAAGTAGATCCTGAAGGATGGCGCGCAGGAAATTCAAGATGTCGTTAGAGAAAGCTAATTATTCCACAGGAGTTGGCTTGGACTGATAACGAAACGCCTCTAGACAATAATGAGTTTCCATTCAGAAAGCCGAGTTGACTGACAAATTATCGGTGATATTTGGGTATTCTAATATAACTTCAAAATTAGCTTGTACCTTCACAACAACTGACAAAGTTTTCAATTGGAATATATCGGTAATCTAGCGTGATAAAGTTGAGGAAACATTTTTAATCACATTGACTTAGTTAACATAGTTACAAAAGTATAAGGTGTCCATCATATTATTATATTCACATTATTTCTAGAATTTTCGTTAAGACATCGAGAATTAAATCATTTGAGACAAATTCTAAAATGACACAAGGGTACAGCTTAGGTTTTTTGTTACTTATTATCCAAATCAATGAAGCTTTTACTGATGAATACTGGAGTTTGAATATGTGCCAAATTGTGAGGCAAACAATATTAATGCAAAAGATCTATCTAAGATATTTGTTAGCCGAAAAGTTAAGGAAATTTATGAAGATGTTGATGGATTACATTACTGTGTATAATGTAAAAATTTTCGCGTCAACGACCTAGAGAGAGCTGTTTTGTCTTTAATGTTACATAAAATTCAACTTGGACTTAAAATAACAGTACACAGAATTTTAAAAATTGAACAAACTAAATATTTGCGATCTTTTGAAAGCGGCAATTTTACTTTACGCTCGCAAAACACACATTTTTACTACATATTTTACTACATATGCAAATGAATTCTTAAACTGGATAAGTGCATTGTATTGGTACTTCACGCTCCAGAGCAAAAGAAGAATCTTAAGCATTTGTTGCGTTCTAATACGTATATTTCGCAAGAACTTCTAGATTGTCATCAAAGATCGAAAGGAGCTTGAGGAAGAGAACGCACCACCACTTAGTAGAGCGAATGAACTGTTCTGGTACACAGACGGATCAGAGAATGAGCTTGGCACCGAAGCGGGCATATACAGCAAGTCAAGCAAATATGAAGGAACCGTCTCGCTAGGAAAATACGCCTCTGTATTTCAGGCAGAGGTCTATGCAATACTTGCATGTGCAAAGGCAAAAAACATGAGAGTCTAAAACAACAGGCAGATCAGGATCTACACTGACAGTCAAGCTGCCCTTAAAGCACTTCAGAGCTCTGAGGTAACATCTCGGCTGGTATGGGAATGCGGCGAAGAACTAAGAAGACTGGCGACTCGAAACAGTGCAGCACTGTAATGGGTCCCAGGTCACAAAGGAATCGCTGGCAATGAAAAAGCTGACGAGCTCGCAAGAGTAGGATCGTCTACCCTGATGGACGGACCCAAACCAGCAGTGGGCATTCCCAGATACTTAACTAGCTTATGGTTAAAAGGGTGGGTGGAACAAGAACACAATAAACACTGGAATAATACGCCTAGGCAAATACATGGGAAGAAATTCATAAGAGAACCATCAGAAAAAGTAGCGGAAGAACTGCTCTTAATGATCAGGAACAAACTAAGCACCATAACGAGGCTACTTACGGGACACTTTCCCACAGAGGAGCACCTGAACAAGATAAGGCTGTATAACGGAGACCTTACATGCGGAAGATGCAAAAAGGATACCGAAACAGCTCTGCATATACTATACAACTGTGAGACGCTGGACCACAGGAAGCAGCAACTGTACGGTAGTCCCCAAATGCTTCCAGAACAACCAACCAGCAAAGAACCTGTATGAGCTAATACAGGGAACGGATTGGCTGAATAGGTTGTAGTCAGAACACTAGGAGTATCCACAATAATAAGCACAGGAGGCTGAGGTGTTACCAGCGAAGGGACGGCCCCTCCAAAAAATAAATACGTATTAAAGTTTTTATCTACTAGAACTAAATTCTTAATAAACTTTTTCTCCAGTGCTGGGATTGAGGATTTAGAAAAACTGTGCCCATATACATGTACTCAAATCTGTGAACTTCCAAACATCCTTCTTAATTGCGACACTGTGAAACCCCATGCTTTATATTCCTAAATAATGTAAATTTATTTTATCAACAAAAAATATACCAATTTTTATAATACAGCTTATGTGCGTACATTTATATAACTAGATTAAACTCGATTACCTTCAAGTTTAACTATTACATTTAAAGTTCATCGAAATTTACAAGATTCGGGTAGTTTCCGAAAGTAAAGTTTGACTTGGGTAATTCCCCTCATGGTTAAACTTCAAAGTTTTAACTAGAAGAATATAATTTCTAATATATTCCACGTTACGACTAAAAGCAAATCGACAAACTTTCTGAGTACTAACTGGATTCGCAACTACCTACATAAGAACGCATCGAGGAAATTGAAATTGAACTGACAATTCAAATAATTAGTCAAACTCGTTTGGAATTTGTTAGTTCTGGAACGCAATTATTGATATTGTCGAATGCAGTCCTATCATGCGGGTCATACGATTCAACAAAGGCATACTCACCGTTTTTATTTTCTTCTATTGCGTTTAATCATAACTTCCAAATAAAATCCGTAAGATGAATAAGACAGACTTATGCAATTTTGACTGGAGAAAAAGGATAATTATGTATTCAGTTTCCAGCGATTCTAAAAAGTCTTTCACCAGCGAAGTTTTTATTTAAATGTCAGTTATGTCACTTTGACAATTCAAAGTTACAATATGAATAATAAGAAGCAATTTTCCGGTATTTTGCATCCTCAAGCGAAAAAAAATGGTACTTAATCTGATAGATTATTTCAAAAATGAATAAAAAAGTGAAAATTCGTCAACAAGTGTGCAGGAAACATCAACCATCATCATTTTATCCGGGTATATTTGTAATCTCACATTTTGGTAACCTCTGTGTCTTCTGATTTGATACATATGGTTAGTGACCTTTGAACCTGCACAATAAAAACGCTTTTGACTATAATCGAAATATTCAAAAGCTGCATTGTCAGATGACATTTCACTGGAGCTTGAGCCTGATATTTAAATGTCAGAAATGCTTAAAAAATTATAAGAAAGACTTAACACAAATTCAAACATTAAGAAAGTACTGAACCTTTTTATAATTGATTATATTTGAAGTAAGAAATTACCGAAATATTTAAAAAAGATCGTACGAGAGTTTGTAAGTTGATATACAAGGTGATCAGTTGAATTCCGACACATTTTATGAGCCCATAACTTGGAAACCGATTAAGATATCGAGAGGTGGTTGTGACTGAACGGCTTCAGGAATAAAGAATTTTTTTCACGCTGTTGCCAATTTTGTATTTTTTCCCTAGACTCTAGGAAAAAACTTGGGTTTTTTGGAGATCAATAACTTAGACATTTTAAATGGATGTATGTCTTTGTATCGTTGGATAGGCTGAAGCTTCTACTTTTCAAAAATATATGGTTTTATAGCAATTCAACGTGTTCTTAAGGAGCAGATTATCTTTAAAAGATAGACTGCAATTCGTTGTTTACAGTAATTCCGTACATTTTTGTCACCGGATAACTTATCAACTAATCATGACATCGAGAAGAAGAAGAAACATAAGAAATCATCAGAAACGTAATAGAAAATACTCAACCGCAAATATTGATAGAATCTTTTTTAAATCTTCATTTACGCTTGCATAAATGTATTAACATGAATGGTGGGCATATTCTACAACTTTTGTATTAAAGAATTTATGTAGGTTAATTGAACACATACCTACATATAATTTTGTACTTTTTTTTTGTATTTTGTTTTCAATAAATTGTTCTGTTTGATCTGTTTTCACAACAATAACTTAATCCATATAAAGTTTTTTTCTGGAGTGTGGGGAAAAAACACTTAATTGGCAACAGCGTGAGAAAAATTTCTAGTTTTTGAAGCCGTTTAGCTTCTCGATGTCATGACTAGTTCAGAAGTTATGCGCTGATAAAAATGTACGGAGTTACTGTAGTCAACGAATTGCAGTCTATTTTTAAAGATAATCTGCTCCTTAAGAACACCTTAAATTGCTATAAAACCATATATTTTGGAAAAGTAGAAGCTTCGGCCTATCCGACGGTGCAAAAACATACAGGGTGGTTCATTTAAAATGGCTAAGTTGTTGATCTCCAAAAAACCCAAGTTTTTTCCTGTAATCTAAGGAAAAAATACAAAATTGGCAACAGCGTGAAAAAAAAATTCACAATTCCTGAAGTCGTTCAGTCAAAACCGCCTCTCGATATTTTCATCGGTTTCCAAGTTATGGGCTCATAAAATGTGTCGGAATTCGAAAGATCACCCTGTATTGCTAGAACGTGGAATTAGTAGTCCTAGCTCTCAAAAATAGGCGCTGGTACACTAAACTAACTCAGCGCATCCGCAATACAATTCCGAATTAGTTTCATCGCGTACTGGAACCAATCTAATATTTCATTATCAGTATTATTATATTGATTTTATTAGAAACGGACCTGCTTCATAACTGAATTGTGAGTTTATGAATAATCTTTCAACAATAGTATGTGTACAAATAATAATTTATTTCAATTGGAGATTATAAAGTTTGGATCTCATATTTCCGGACGGAGTTTAAACTAATGAATAGAAACATAACACCACCACACCACACCGTTGATGTTAAGGTGTGTTGAATATTCTAATGTCACGTTCACGGTATTAACTAATGTATCATACACTTTGTCGCATCCCAGGACTTTTAGGGAATTGAGTAATGCACGATAATGAGAATAACGATGATAATTCCATTGTGTTCATACCACGTCAAGTTTAATACAACAAATAACATCGCATTACTCATAAAACTTCCGTTGATTAATGTTCATAGTTCCCCGGCCATTTTCTCTCGATCTGCTGTCCTGGACGTGTTTAAAGGCTGAAGACTTTCACAGGAAATTTATTTCTCGATTGGAATTTGATTTACTTTAATTAGAATGTGTGGACACCGTGGAGAACATCATCAGAAATCTGATCTTCGAGTGCTGTCTTCGTGGCTATTCATTAACTGTTTTGGTTTGCTCTATCACTCTGTCACTCACATTACAGTAAACTTGCACCAACAGAAACAGGACTAAGAAAACTGTTTTTAGAAATTTTCTTATGATTAAACTTAGATTGTGGCTGTAACCCAAAAATCCTGAGCTATATGTACACCGCCATAGTGAGAACAATCATCAGTGTACAGACCTGGAACTAAGAGCTATGAAAGCTTTGGAAAACCTCAAGTATCTTCCAAGCGAGAATTCACGCCATAAAAGTGTGCTCAGTTCAATATCGACAAAGGATATAGAGAGCAAATTATTATCATAAAGTCGGATAGTCAAGCAGCCCTTAAAGCACTGAGCTCTTGTGTATAGTAAGTTCCAAAATGGTGTGGTAATGATTGGACGAACTCAATGAACTGGGCGATACCTTAATGTGGGCTCCAGGACAGATTGGAAAAGAAAGAAATTGAATAGCAGAAGAACTAGCAAAGAGGGCGACTGAAACACGGAGGCAGGAACACTTCCTGTCAGATGTTTGAATACTCATTCACCTTTTTCAAAGTACTTCTACTTCCACTTTTACCTGTCCAAAATTTCTTGAATGTATAATTTTCTCCGATTCTATTTTGATAACATCTTGTCATTGGCATTTATCAAAAAAGTGAGCCATCATCTTCTCTTTATTATCTCCATAATCTCCAATATCAACCCAATTCCATACACTCGACAGAAAAAAACTACTCAAAATTACTTTGGATAGGCCATAGCTTTCCCAACATACTATCCACTTCTCAAGATATCAAGCACAAAGTTATCCCGAGAGTGAGGAACAAAATTGGAAACGTATATTCATATGCATGTGCTGGGCTGGGCTGCTAAAAAAAACCGCATTAAGGCCAGATTGTTTCGCCTTTTTATGACACCATAAGGATTTGATCTCATCGGCTAATGTGTATACTTTCTTCTTCAGTTTAATATTCATATTTCTGCTTTTCCCTCTGGTGACGGTATTTTCAAGATAAGCTTTGATTATATCTGCTTAGAGTTATGTTATTCTACCCCCCCAGTCTACAGGGTGATTTCGACCATTTATATAACGGATAAACTTTGATGGGGGATCATTTTGGAGTAGCTCCAGATTTTTATGATTGAGCCGACAATATTTTTAAGGGAAAGTAGACAGTTTAATATCGGTTTACTGTTTGATCTATTCATATTTATAAATAAAAAAACGTTAAATTGGAACAAACCAATCAGTTTAGTTTATGTATTATACGATTGATTGAGTGATATGGATACTTATCTTCTGTATGTTCCTTGTGGTATATTATTCATTCTTTTTTCAATTTCTTGGGAAATTAAACCACAATATCCTTGAATTCTTTATTTCAACGTTTCGGTAGCGTTCCAGCTACCGTTGTCAAGAAAAAATGAGTAGAAATTAATTTTTTTATCCCTTACTGACACAACAGAAAAAATTTGACAAAATTTGACAAAATTTTTTCTGTTGTGTCAGTTAGGGATAGAAAAATTAATTTCTACTCATTTTTTCTTGACAACGGTAGCTGAAACGCTACCGAAACGTTGAAATAAAGAATTCAAAGATATTGTGGTTTAATTTCCCAAGATATTAAAAAAAGTATGGATACTTGTCGCGGGATTTATCTGTGTACTAAATTTAGCTGCCTTGGGGGAAGAATGTATAGACATAAATTTTGAAATCCGCTGAAAATGTCATAATTTACTCAAGGCCACCTATGTTTCACGTACCGGGCGGCCAACTAAAAACGGCCGTCGGCCATATCTCAGGAGTGGATTATACCATAGGTTCGGGAAAGAAAAAATTATTACAAAAGTGGCCTCAAGTATCGCCTGGAAATTATTTTCAGAGTTGTGGATCCACTGCTAGAGGGCGTATTTGACAGTTGAAATTTTAAAATGCAAAATTTTTCAAAATTTATTCATTACCAATATTGGGGTTATATATTTTGCTAATATTAGCTCTGAATTGTATATAGTTGAAATAATACCCTTCTTGGTGTGCGTCATAGTTTGTGACGTATATCCGGGTTTTCGGTATGTTGTTCACTTTATTTGCTATTTTGACATTTAGCTAACCTCAAATTTGATGAATAAAATCATCAGGATCGTATTTAGCCAAATTCGAAAAGGCTATGCAATTAATAATTACCAGCTTCTTTTTCTAACTGAGAATACATATTTTTGTATTATTTAAATATATATAACAATAAGATTAATATTCACTTTTCATAAATAATAATTTACCGTAAACAACAAAGTACAAACCTGACGAGAACTGTCAGTGAGACATTAGAAAAAGACGTAAGACACATTGCCGCTACGAAAGGTAGATATGCATTCTATTTGAGCGCGCAATTTCTCCCGATTGATAGGTCGCGCTTGCGCGTATTCTAAACATCAACCTATCAAATTTTAGTAAGTCAAAGATTAGGGTTAACGTTTGTAATAAATTTAAACTATTCATTATTGTGATATTTTGATAAGGATTAATCACAGGCCTGTCTTTTTTTCCATTTCTTTCTACGTAATGTGTTAGAAGGACATTAACAATCGATGACGCACACCAAGAAGGGTATTATTTCAACTATACCAATATTGGGGCTATATGTTTCGCAATATTCGCCGCCCAATTTTGGGTTTCATTGGTCTGCCAATATTGGCGCAATATTCGCTTCCAATGTGTAACAGTGAAAACTATATAGTGCTATATAGCCCCAATATTGGCACGCCATTGTTACCTATCGTGGCAACCAATATTGCGCCAATATTGGCCCAATATTGCATGCCAACTTAAGGTTACATTGGAAAAAAGAAAAAGAAAGAAAGAAAAAAAAGTTGGCTATATTTTGGCGCAATATTGTGCAATATTGGGACAATATTGTTCGTATATTGGAAAATGTTAACATTTTTTTCTATTTCCAATATTGTCGAATATTGATTCCAGCATCTAGCCAATATTGCGCCAAAATAATTTTCTACTAGGGTAAGGAGCATATTAAATATTATAATCACATTCCTCGACGAATTTCGCATATTTTTAATGGGACAAGTTCAAGTCTATCTCTTCAAATAAGGGGTGGGGGAGAGTGGGAACCTTGTTACGAAAAAACGCCTGTAACTCGGGTTCTCCTAGACCTATTTCAATAAACTGGAAGTTGTTTGAAAGAGCTTTTGTTGAACAATCGAAAATTTATTAATATGAACCAATTTTATTTTTTTTCAATATTGTGTTCTCTTGTAACAATTTTGAATAGAAGCATACAAATTAAAGTAGATCTCTAAAAAGTAGACTGAATTAGTAATTAAACACTGCAAACCGCAAGGCAATATCTCTTTTCTATCCAGAGATATCGTAAGAAGCAGGTAAATGGCGGGAATTGTTCTTCCAACGTCTAGAAGGCTGGTTCGCGTTAACAGAAATTATTAAATTTAGCCTGAATGAAAAGATCTTACATTGGACTGCAGTAATTTAAGCTGTTATCATACTAATGTTGTGGTTGCCACTAGATTACCTGAATGTAATGCTGTCGCTACTAACAATGAGAACGAATTTTAAAATAATGTGATAAATCGAACAATTGAAACCTTTAATAAATAACTAGGAACGTAATTACTGCCGCCCTAGATGTTCGAAATGTCGTCCATCATTTTCAATGCATGAAATCAATCGCTGAAGGGTAGAGAAAACAGCAGCTTCAATTTCTGCCCTTGAAATACTTTGTATTGCCTTTCGTATCCTTTCAACCATGTCAGCTCTTGTTGCGGGTCTTTCGGCATAAACGAGATCTTTTACTCTCCCCCACAAATAAAAATCCAAACAATTAGGTCTGGAGACCTCGGTGGCCAAATAAATGAGTTTCCAAATATCGTTTTTTATTGATATTTGATGCTTTCCATTTACTAACACATCGTTTGAAAACAAAAATGACATTTTTATATAAATGAAAAGATGTAGCAAAACTTACTCCACCAGCCTTCTAGACGTTGGAAGATCAAATCCCACCATTTACCTGTTTCTTACGATATCTCAGCGGTTTGCGGTTTGCAGTGTTTTATTACTAATTCAGTCTACTTTTTGAAGATCTACTTCAATTTGTATGCTTCCATTTGAAATTGTTACGAGAAAACAGAATAAAAAAAACGGCGCCCTCTAAAAGCCCTGCGTTACTTATATGCAACGGCTACAGTGATTCATGAAGTAGATTACTGTGCTTAGGTTTTTTCATTTCGAGAATAGGTGGTGCTGCCTATGTTACTAAGAGACATCATTTTATATATTCTAAGCATCAGTTGCTGGAATATTGTTGTTAATGTGCCTTTTGAAAGCAGACAAAAAACAGCTGATTAATAAGAGTGTGAAAAATGGAAACCAATTTCGAGTAAGTGTGATAAAATATTAAAACTACATTACTTTAACCTTAATTATTTTTAGTGTAATCATCAATAAGTATATTTTGGACCCTCTTAGGTTAGATTTAGGAAAACTGTTTCGTATTTTGTTATCGCTCACCTAAAAGTGTGTTACATATATTATGCAACGCTAGGCCTTCCTATTGCCTTTTTTTTATAAGTCATTATGTGTGTGAACATAATATAGATGTGTGTCTTTTGATAAATACATTGTTTCAGAACGTATTTTCGTTCTGTTAAGATTTGGGGTTAAACATTATGGGATTAGAGTTTACAGGGATCGTATTTGTCAGATGGGTAGATGATAATACTGTCTCTGTAGCCTCCACATGTCATGGAGTTGAGCCAATATCCCTAGTAAGAAGAGAAGGAGCAAAAGAAAAAGAAAATCATAACAGTTCCACGACCAAATCTGATTGGAAAATACAATGCATCAATGGGAGGAACCGATTTGATGCACGAAAATGTGGGAAGGTATCGCATAGGTATCCGTTCCAAAAAATGGTGGTGGCCTATACTTGCGTGGCTAATTGACGTCTTTTTTCAAAATGCCTGGGTCTGATATAAAAAATCTGGAAAGACTGTCACTCAACTTCAGTTAAGGCGAGAAATAGTAAATACTTACCTGTCAAAATACGGTACCGTTTCAAAAGAAGCTGGAAGGCCTACATCTTCGTTGAGCAGTAGCCAAGAAAATTAGTGATGGTATCAGATTTAATAAAAACGAACATTTGCTTGTCTACTAACCAGATCAGAAAAGAAAGAGTTGCGCGATGGAAATTTGCAACTTAATTACAAGAACAATGTGCAGAAAATGCAACGTTGGCCTATGTTTGACATGTAATCTAGGGTTTCACACTTAGTAATAAAAATAGGTAGTTATTAAGCCTAGCGTTGCATATATGCAACACCCTTTTTTTCTTACTTAAAGGTAAGAAAAAAATTTAAAACTTTCTTCAGTAGTTTTATTATCCCTATTTTAGTACAAACAACTTAAAAAGAACGAAATAAAACGAAAAAAATTAATTCGGGCTTTCAAGGGTTAATCAGATTGCTTAATATCTACAAATCTTCGATTATTCAACAAAAAACAACAAAAAATATGCAAAATTTGTCGAGGAATCTGATTATAATATTTAATATGCTCCTTGATCGAGTAAGTTTTGAAAAAATTTGCATTTTAAAATTTTAACTGTCAAACACGCCCTCTATCGGTGGACCTACAACTCTGAAAATAATTCCCAGGCGTTTTCGAGGCGACTTTTGTGATAATTTTTTTTTCCCGGAACTGTGCTATAATCCACTACTGAGATATGGCCGACGGCCGTTCTTAGCTGGCCACCCGGTACAGTGAAGAGCTTTGAGGGGAGGTAACAACTGCATTCTCATGGTCGACAGTACTTCCCTGCATTTTATGTACACTCTTGCTAGGCCTTCGCAATCACAGAGTATGCTCCGCGATTTCGTCTCCTTCCTTGCAAGGCCTACATAGGCTATTATCTGCTATGCCAATTGTGTGCATATTATTATGTTTTGTCAGTCTACAATGTTCGGTTAGCATTCCCATTTGAGTTGAATGATGATTTTAAAAAGCTGCAGCACAATATTGCACCTTAAAGGTAAAATAATATACTACCGAATGAAAAATGTATGGAGCAATAAACGCTGAATCAAGAATTACTAGCAATGTTCCAATGTCTGAATTGAACTACAAACTAGGTTGTACGAATATTCGAAAAATCCCAACTATTTGATGCTGGAAAATGAAAATGGAATTTTCCACACATAGTAAACCCGTATATAACATTACAAAAGGAGTTATAGGGTTGGGCTTTCAAATGAGAGAAGTAGGTCAGACCACCATCGTATTCAGAGAGAAACGAGAGATGACAAACAGCACTGGTTAATAAATTTTTTATTGAGACGCTCTCCGCTTTATAGCATTCATGCAAAGGGTCTTTTTAAAACTTATACTCACTGGTGAAACGGGTGAAGTTTGTTGAATAGTCAACGTTAATCCGTTTTTAAAATTCGAATGTTTTTACTTATTCGGGAAACTTCGACAGACCATTAGGTAATTATTTTGAATGGAAGATTCATCGTAAATTGATAAATGATAATACCTTTTTCTTTATAACCCAGTTTTCGTAGATTTATTGTACCATTTTATTGATTTTTATGCATCATATCTCGTTTGTTCCAGTTCTGTGGATAGAAAAAGGGGCAAAAGTTTGTATACTCCAGGAAAGTCAAAACAAATATTCAAGAATTTAGTTATATAGGGTATCCAGCTTTTCATTGGCATTGGCACACTGTGGGCCGAAATAAAGGAGTACATGGTTTAATTGAAAATATTTTTTTGTTTTTGGGCGATTTATTTTCTTTTTGCAGGGCTAATATGTCCTCAACATGACTGTGAATTTGAAAGCAAAAATAATATAAAGGGTCGGACTTATGAATAAAATTATATAACAGTGCATTTGAGCTCGTTGCAAATGAAAACTGTTTTAGCTGAAATTGTACTAATATGCATTTTCGGTAGATAAACTATCCAGAACACTTCAGTGAAAAAAAAATTCTCCGGAATTACCGGATTCACGAAATACCATTTTTTTATCAAATAACACATTCATGAAAACAGTTTAGGGATTTTGAAACTCAGAGTAAAATATTATGAATGTGGCCACCATTATTGTTTACCACTTCTTGAAGTGGTCTGCGTCTAGGGTTGCCAACTTTTTTAAGAAGAAATAAAGTATATCTGATTTCAAAGGAGGTAAATAAAGAGTACCGACTTACAAAAAAAAGTATCATTTATTTTGTACTTTTAAAACGGCATTTTTTTGTACTTTTTGCAGCACAACAATTTTTCATTGTTCTTAAAGGAACATGCAAACATCCCAACTCTAAATTTATATATATCAAGAGCTCATTTTTGATTAAATTCAATGAAGCTCTGTTTCTCTCTTCTCGCTACTTCACATTCATGACCGAAAATACTCTTTCAGTAAATGCTGAAGTAGCGGGAACAGAGAGTAGGTATATAGCTAATGATTTTTTTTAAACAATCAAATTCTTCAGGACATTTTTTATAAATAAATTGCCATTTTTCTGCAGTAGATTTTCGCATAAAATCTGTGTTATTAAACAATTCGGCTTGGAGTTCATTTAAAATTATCACTTCTGAATCCATCTGTATGTTTAGTCTTTGTAAATGGAGTTTTCCTCCTATAATTTGTTCTAAATGATTAAATTCAACATTAGTCTTTGAAGATATTGTATTTGGTGTATACAGCCAGTTATCACTACTAAAATCAAACCATTCTTGCAAATGAGTCAGACATTTGTCTATACAGAATTAAAAATTAGTGTTAATTTGATAAAATACTATAAAAGGTAACACGTGTAGCGGGACACACGGTAGGAACTTTAGTTCCTCTTAAGCAAAAATTATGTAATACATATGACGTAATAGATAAACAATTTGCATATCTCTCGGTGATCGAGTAGTAAGCAAACCAGACTCTCACGCGGTAGACCCGAGTTCGATTTCCCGTGAAGAAGTTTTTGTTTAATTGTTAATTTTATTTTTAAATAATTATTCTGCTTGATAGTAATAACGACAACAGGTGGACGTTTGAAATATTTAGCAGAATATTCATTATTATGAATAATGGTACGGTACCCTTCATGAGGGAGTCAGTCCTACTGGCAACATCTACGTATAACAGCATCGTATATTTGAAAAGAGAAACCGTAGCATTATACAAATTGGACATTCAAGAACTGTACGTTTACCACAAAAAAATTAGTGGAATCATGAAATTGAATTGTTGAATTTTTAATTTGAAGTTATATTACAGTTTATAGAAATTTTTAGTTTCCAGATTTTTTCTTAAGTGGGTCGTAGAATGCTGCTGTTCGACTCGTGTGGATTGTCCTAATCGCACTTGAAAGATTGAGCACTCCGCCTACGGCGTCATGCTCAAACTTCGTCCTCGTGCGATATGGCCATCATATCCACACTAGTTGCACAAACTACTATTTCTATCAAAATATGCCCTTTCACATTTAAAAACAATCTGCCAAATGTCAAATCAATTTATCCATCCATTTTAAAGTTATCGAATTAAAACATTCAAGTGTTCAAAACTTCAACACCATGTATTTCGAAAAGTGAATGTGCCAGACCCCCTAATCCTCATATCATCTTGTCCAATTTTACGAGAGGAATCTACATGCAAACGTTGTAATTACCCTTAACGTTCGAGATATTTATACCATTTTTTGTGCGATCGTATTGAAATAAATTTCATTCCCGGCCGAAGCATATGAATCGCTGCTTCGTAAACGAGAGAGAGACTCAGGAGAGAGCACACGCACCCAAGCAAAGCACATAACGAAGCAACGTAACATAACGTAACGGTCAGATCTTTTGCGTCGCGACCCCTGGGGTGGCATTCTGTTCACCTAACGAGTAGTCTTGAATCGATCTTGTCGATATTCACATTCCGTTCACCAAGTTTGGTTGTTTTGGAGCGACAAATAGTTCTAATTTATGATACCCATAAGGTGTCGCCTACGTATTTTCTATATTTCCTTGTCAAAATATCAATGTAAAATGTAAAATCCAGGTGACGTCGCTTAAAAGCGATCGCTAGTTTTTATGAACGGAATTTCGCTCAAACATGACCTGACGTAAAAAACTAAAGTTCCAACAAATCTGGTGGTGATTGTTCAAGAGGTTTTAATTTCTGTTTTGTTGTATAGCAAAAAAAGTTGTCTTTCTGTCTTTACTGTAATTCTGATTTTAAATTTTCCATTACACCAAAAACATTTACGATTGTGACAGAGTTACATTCCAGAGATTTAATAGTTTTGTGAAATATGTTCAAAATATGGCTGGCGAAATGTAAGTAAATTTCAATTAAATAATGCTCACAAACTAACAGACTGCGTCGTAAATTGATATCCACATTTATTGCACCCTGTTCAAAATTGTTCCAAACAAACTGTATTATTTCTTTTTGCTACTCGATTGTTTCAAATTGTTGTCCGTCATACAAATTTTGTTCGAAAATTCAAACGAATTTTTTTTTTTTTTATTCAATTTATGTGCTCGGCAACTATGGCCACTTGCCGAATTGAATAATCAACCGGATTTAATTCTGGGCTGTTAGGCCACATTCATAATATTTTCTCTAAGTTTTAAAGTTACTAAACTGTCTTCATGAATGTGTTATTTGTTGAAATGTGATTTGATAAAAAAATGGTATTTCGCGAATTCGATAATTTCGGAAAATCTCCTTTTCACTGAAGTGTTCTGGATAATTTATCAACTGAAAAAGCATTTTAGTACAATTTTAGCTTAAATAGTTTTCATTTGCAAGGAGCTCGAATGCACTGTCCGACCTTGTATATTATTTTTGCTTTCAAATTTACAGTCATGTTGAGGACATGTTTTAGGTTATTAGCCCTGCAAAAAGAAAATGAATCGCCCAAAAAACAAAAAAAAAATTTCCAATTAAAAAATGTACTCCTTCATTTCGGCCCACAGTGTATTGGTGAGATATGATAAAATATAGTGGATCGTTGTTATCGCTATCTTATTCAGCATATTCTCCAGATCTAGCTTACTGCTCTGGTAGAAGAATTGGATCAAAATGAGCTGAGGCACTATCCATCAGTGGTCCATTGATGCACTATTTATAAGATATTTTACGTCGATGTTATGAAAAATTATCAACAATCCATTTCCATCGTTTCAAATAGAACGAAATTTCACAACAATACAACTCCTACTCACATTTCATAACGTTCACGCTAAAACTGTTCACTTCACAAAAGAAATGTCAGATTTTACGCGTCAACACCATTGCTACCAATTCTCTGAATGAAAATAGCAACCTTTTGTATATTCCCGTCGATTTAGCATCGACGGATTCTATAAAGAAAAGTTGAAACAATAACTTAGTGAATAAAAAAACATTTCAGAACAATAAAAGCGAGCGATCATTACGAAAATTATTTAATAAATCTACGGATTCGTTTCTTTTCAATACAGCTGTCAGGTACCTGCCGTTGCAGTGTTATAAATTAATTGAAATTGAGTCTTGATGCAAACAAATCCTTAACTACCTACACAAGTTGTTTATTGTTCAACTTTTCATAAATGCACCACTTCACCCCACCAACCAGGTCACAAAAAGCGTGTTTGTTTTCCCAACATGGGGAATTTCGTTTTCTCAGCATAAGGAACTGGTGTACGGGGATGGGTACTGGAATGATAAGCCAGGAAAAAACAAAATACTAAAATTTCACTAATAGATAATCCTTTCTTCACACGATATGTGATTTGAAAAGTTTCGCAAGCCTATTTAAAGTTACGCGGTGTCGATAAGGGGTGAGGAAACAAGGACGACAATCAATAGTTGAGGTGAGAAAGAAGGAGACACTCAAGAGCTTGCCAATAGCAAGTCAGGCGGTTGCATAGCAAACGACCGATCTTTACCAATTGTGTTCGCTCAGCGTATAATTGAAAAGAGAAGGTAAAACACACTCACGATCTTGCCAATATAAAGTGATGCGGTTGTATAGCATATATTGTTGATAATCAAAAGTCATCTTCAAATAATTACTACTAAAAACTCAGCACTTCAGTTTTTTTAAAGTTGAACGTGGCAATATCGAATGTTTTTGACCCCATTTCTTTTATCGCATTGCCAAACTATAGGTCTATGCAGAAAGTTATGATTGGCTGGTACCTATCTCAATTGCCGCAAAAGAACTAACCAGAAAAGGAATTTCTTGCAAAAACATAACAATCTGCACTGATAGTAGACAAGCCCTATTAGCCTTGAACAGACAACGTGTTATATCGGGGCTAATACTAAAATGCCACCAAGATTCAGCTAACGCCTCGGCAGATAACAATATTATCCTTAGGAGGGTCGAAGGGCACGACAGAAATGAAGGAGATTGCCGATCCTTCAGCCAGGGAAGCGGCTGGACTAAAAATTTTAGGACCCAGTGATACCTACGGCAATTGTAAAACTAGCTAAACGTTACACCCATGCTCAATCCCTTAAGAGATGGGATGTAATCAAAGGATGCAGACTTGCTATGATCACCCTGGGCGACCTTGGGAAGCTGGCGCCAAAGAAATATTTGATGATGACCAGGAAAAACCTACGTTTAACAGTAGGATTTCTGACTGGCTACTTTCAACTAAGGAAACTCCTCCATAATATGAGGATAGTGGACACACCTCTATTCAGGAAGTGTGAACAGGAAGATGAAACTGTCAGGCATATCTTATGCGATTGTCTCCTAATGACATGGCCACCTTCCTGAGAAGGACAGGATAGACGATGACCTAGGAGGATAACTCCTCTGGAAGATGTACAATGGGTAACATGTGGCTGTGAGCCTACACTCACCCTCCCTACTCTACAGAGAGATACAGAAGTTGTGATTGAACACAGATCGCATAATAATAATTATAATAAGTACTTAAGAAAATGTTATTGTCAATAAATGGAAATTTTGAATAAGAATACACATTCCACTATTTATGAATAACGAGATAAAGCCTATCTTGGCGACACTCGACATTTTTTCATCGCATTTTCCGGATTTCCCAAGATAATTCGTAAATTCATTCCATCGTTTCCCTTTTATATCTCATAACCTTGTCCTTATCTTTGATTCACCGTATGTAAGACGCAAAACCTCAGATAGGGAGTTTTATTGCCCAAAACACTGCGGAAATTTCTCTCTTCCAACAACACACAATACATCCGCAATATCATAAAAGCCTAAGAGTCAAAAATAACTCGCATTGAACATAAACTTTAAAGACACTTTCCTTTAATGTATTTAGTTTTCAAGTTAGTTAACATGAAAACAAAATTTTAAGTTTAGATTATAGTTATTAACCTAAAATAATTGAACTATGGCAGACTCTAAAAGGGTTTAATGAAATCGTGTGTGGGATTAAATGCAGCAAATAGGGTCGGAAATAAATGCCACAATTAATAACGTGCCTCAGTATTCCATTGATATTCGATATGGTATGTAGATTTCAAGTGTATTCCATTCGACTGATATTTGAAGTGCCTCCATTTGGATAAAAGCATATACCAGCCGGGATGAAAACAAAAAAATGTCAATACCTTTGTGGATTATCTGGACTGATTAAATTACTGATTCATCATGATTGGTCAACTATATATTCTGTTATACCTGGCTACCTTTGATAAATAGAAATAGTCATGTTGAAATGCACAATTTATTACTAAATGGAGACTCCAATGGAGGCAAATGCTGTCAGATATACTTCCTTAGCTTGCTCATCTCACTAAACCAATGTTCTCCTTACTCAAGTGAACTGTTAGCTCATAACGTTTTCAGAAAAATGGTTCAAGACTGGCAATATGCCTTTAGAAGAACATCCATTCACAGTTTTTTGCATTGGCATTAAACATAGTGAAAAATACTTCGTGTTATACTTATTTAAAATTTCAATTACACTCATTTTGAATGGAAGAACCTTGAGAAGAATGCATTTCTTCGATTTGCACACCACCTGAAATTAGAATTCGTTGTGTATATATTTGTTTATAGAAAATAATTTATTTTCATGTTGCTCAACCCCTTCAGAGCACATTTTTTTATTTTTTCTTCATGTGGTCGTAAATGAAGTTTTGTAGGACACTTGTGCGTAAAGTACTTTTGCGCACTCGTTGCGCAATCTTGTGCAAAAGTATAACTTCACGCACTTGTATCATAAACAACTATTAATTCCACTTATCTTGGTATATGTGAAAAATAAACTCCAAATTATATAAACGTCCGGTTTGCATTAGCCCCCATGAAAATTCCATGTCATGTCGAGTATTTGCATTAACATCAAAAGCAATTAACCGTAGTAGGTACCTACCTAACGAGCAAAGTGAAAAATACACAATGGACTCAATTTATTTATTGCCATTATTTGGGTTAAAAATAAACATAAAACACACGTAAAGTAACGAAGAGCCGAATGACATGAAATTGTATCAAGCGCAAACTGATTTATTTTGTAGTTGGCTAAGTGAAGCTACTGGCAAATGACGATAACGAGGAAATTAGTATAAATTTAAATACGTTTACACATGAGTTGGTTCGATAGTTTGTTCCTGTTCAATTGAAAAATCGTATATTGTATCCAGACGAATGCAAATTAATTTAAACTGTGGGTCAATTGAATTTGTAAATCAACTGAATGTCCTGTATTGGTGAACATAAAATGCTGATACCAGCTCACTTTTGCACTTTTTCAATTCAGGATAAATTCTGGACAAAAACTCCAAGTTATTCAATGAACTTCACAAAGCTTGAGCATATTTCAGTACTACTTCTCCTAGAATAAGACAAATAGTTCATGTGGTTCCATGAACAACATGTCTCTAACCACTGACGTAGTTCTTCGGAACATAAGAAATTACCAGAATCAAAAAAATAATCTAATTAATCAAAATTATCCTACCTGGCATTTAGGGTATTGTTCATCTTTTGGTCTTGCTACTTTCCAACCAAGTAACGGTGGTATACAAATTAAGGCAGACAAAACCCAAACTGCTGCAATCATCACTATCGCCCTCACTGGAGTTCTTTTTTTTAAGTATTCGACGGCCTGCGTTATGCTCCAGTACCGATCTAGAGAAATCAAACACAGATTCATTATCGATGCGGTACTAAGCAGTACGTCCATTGCCGAATGAATTTCACACCTGCAAAGAAGAAAAAAACCAACTCTAATTAAAGTTTCCACTACCAGTCATAATGATGGAGTGAGTTTCAAGTAGAAGCGCAGAATACACCAGCCAAACAAGAAGCGAAAGCCGGTGTAAATCCTTTGATTTTTGGGGGCAAAATTTCGTGACCTTCAAACTGACGTTGATAACGGATCAAGTTACACTGAGAAAATTGTTGAAAAAAATGTAAATTAAATGTTAACTACACCAAATAATCTCAAATAATAATTGTTTATTTTTATGACTTGTTTCGACAAAGTTTTAATTGTCAAACTCAATTTATGAATTGTTAAAGTTAATTTAACAGCTTAACAAATATTGTGAAAAATATATAAATATAAGTTTCAGCTTCTGTTTTTGTAGTACCATCCATTATTAAAAATGATTAGCTATTTTTCAACCAAATGATTCTTATTTTCTATATTGTTATCGAAATTATATGTGTAAGTATGTTTTTATGTAGGATAGGGTGAGTCTAAAAACAATACAATAATAATTCATTATATATTTATAATAATATCAGTTTACAATAGAAAGAATTTCAGTAAATGATGATAAAAAATTACAATAAGTATGGTGCTTGAATATAAAATTTTTATTCTCCATATATTTGAAAGTCACACTTCACCAGATTCTGAATTGAACACCCAGAGAAAATGTACTGATATCTGTGACAACGAAGTTATAAAAAAGAAGCGACAGTAAACTTTTCTCCACAGATATCGAAGTTTTGTTGTGTTTTTCAATTATTATCATCCATCACTTGAATGCAGGCCACGAATTGCACAAGTTTTTGGCGCCATTACTAATAAATGTAATTTTGTAAACAAATTGTATCGTTCAAAACACAAAAAAACATGTAAATAAT
>CAJUYI010000233.1:110908-138366 GCA_910591695.1 Galerucella pusilla | reverse complement strand
TGTGAGAACAAACCTGTTAAATTTACATACATTGGTCAACCATTGGAATGGAATACTTAAAAATATCTGATTTTTTTCCTTAAATATTTCAAATAATAAGCGTTATTCACGTGGAATGGAAGTTTCTCCAGAGAATAACAGATAAAATTGAAAAAACGAATATGTAGAACCACCTCGAGCTCGCCAAAAAAAAGGAAGGGAAGGAAAGTTCCCACCACACACCCCTGGCCTAGCATGACCAGTCACTTTCAGAAAAGGAAAGGAATGGAAGGAGCCCACTTTATTTGACTAATACAAATCAATAAACTAATAACATACAATTAGTGTGCGTAGGAAAGAATCATCTTCTTGGTTGTCCAGGTGTAGATGGAGCGGCGGTAACTGCGCAAGCACGCATAACGTTTCACTTGGCGTTGACCTGTAGGCGCCGAGCATGGCTCTGGGCTGTTCTGAACACCCTCCTGTTCACCACTTTAGCAATTCTGTGTCCCCACACCTCAATACCATATGAGAGAATGGGGATAATCGCACTCATGTAAATAACCTTAATTGAGTTTTGCAGCCTATGAGCTTTTTCGTTGATATATATTATATGATCTCTGTAATGTAATTTCTCATCGAGGAAGAAACCAAGATATTTCATGTTTGTGACCCTCTGCACTGGGTTCCCATCCAATCTGACTACTGGATTTCTGTTCTGCGATTTGGGGGACTATAAACTTATTGATAAACTGCTGTGAAATGCCTGCTTTTGTTTGTGAAGGCTGTTCAACTGAACATTTCAGCCCAAACAGGCCCGATGCAATTCATATCTGGTGAGCAGGGTGGCCACTCCCTCCTACTAACCTAATTATTTTCCACCCTCTCGGTGAGAAGGAGCAATACTATTAATGAAAACAAATCTTGCGTCTAAGGCGCCAGCAAATGGTATACTTTGGCAAGTTTATCCGAAGCCGTGAAAGGAATGCAGTCGAAACCATTCGATATTTCCATGTTTAACTATGAAAAAGCTAAAGCGCTAAGTATGTAGTGATAATAATTAGGAAAAGGACTTTTTATCACTAACAATATTAACAGTATAATTGAAAGTTAATTCTTCAATGTGGTTGTTTCCTTGGATTTTTTTTATTAATATCAATTTATGAATATTGAAAGATGAACACTTTTCCAAATTTGTTATGGGCTTCTTCAAGATCTGGCAGCGTTGTACGAAAACCATCATCACCACCCCTCCGAATTACATAATTGGTGATTTTTATCGAAAGGCATGACCAGCTGACTTCTTATTGGCAAGCGCGTGCGTGTGTTCTACTACTATACTACTATAAGCTTATATGCCAAAATGATAATAAATATTGACTATAGATTGATCATACAAAGCATTCAGTATAATCGCTTTGACAACTTTTGTCAATAAAATTTATACTTATCCATTTCAATTGTTGAGCAGTGTATGCATATTCATATCTCACAATTCTTAATTCGGCATTATTGATGAAAAAATGTTATCAACGTATCTGCTTTGAAAACCAAATACCTAAACTAATTATATTTACTGTCAAATGATGAGGCCATCAAATATTTATTAAAATATTATCGTAACTTAACAGTCACCCAAAATTTAATGCATAATAAATGTCAATGTCCCGAGTTAATACACCCAGAATTGATAAATAGGTAGACATCAAAGGGTCTACTATGCTTGCTATATCCTTCTCTAATTGGATAAGGCTTAAAGGAAGGTAAGAATACGTGGAGAGCAAGAGAACGCTCAGTTACTGGAGGTATTGAACTGTCAACTGCACAACACACACACGGACTTTGATCGAAGTTGATATAAATTAAATCTGGAGTTTAATTTCTTGATTAATATGCTGCGGTGATGGTTAACCCCAATGCAGAGATTATTTGAATTGATACAATTACACTAGCACGTCAACCGTAATTAGTAGCATATCGAATTGATCAATATCTTTGATAGAAGAGATTGAGATCGAGAGAGTGGGACGAGATGTTTAAGTGATTGAAATACAGTACAAATCCCGCAATGGCTGCAACTGATCTTGGTCCACATTATATTCCATAGTTTTGCCTCCACGAATAAAACACATTTCAGGTCTTTAAAATTCGAATCCCCAGTAAAAGACAAATATAATAGTCACTGTAGTGAATGTGGGACGGAAGGAATTCACAATAAGAATCCAACAGCAATATCAGAAAAAAATATTCCCTTGTCGTGTAAGAATGTCATTTCTAATTGTGCGAGGTCCCAAATGAATTCTGGAAAAAATCGGTGGGTGAGAAAATAAGTAATACAGGAGCATTGTTTATGGATAAGATACTGAGAATGGCTTTAATACTATGCTAAAGAGACCTCTAACAGAATTTTATAATTTGGAATACTACTAATTCCATAACAATACCAAAAATTTGGACCAAAGCTTCATGTTTGATGCATGGAGAGATAAAAGTAGAAGAAGGTTTTGTTATCAGAAATTATTTGAATTATTTCAAGGAACCACCTGATAAATCCATCTGCGTCTATAAGACATTTCAATTATTTGGTAGGATTACAGAAAAAAGATTAAGTATGGGGCGGGGGCTAGAAGAACATACTTTTATAAGGACCAGTTGAAGACATTATTTAGCAGAAAGCAGCGAGGAATAGTTCAAATACCCACTAGAATCTCGCTAGCATGGGAGTCATTGATTCACTTGTCCAGTACAGCCAATCAAGGTTTCAAGACTACTGTTTACCTCAGCTATTTGGCTTTTTCTGTTCTTGGTTGTAGTGCCCATGTCTTCAACAGTGTTTCCACATGATACTTCCAGAAGAAATCCTCCCTAAGGTGGTCCAGTTTATATCCCCAGTGGGACAATGTGCTGCTGCCTAATTTTCCAAACACAAGCAAAAAATAGTTCCCTCCCTATTGATGCTTATGGTATCCTATCACCTTCTTTATTTTAACTCCACTTACGTTTATTATCTCGTTGGACAACGGCTCCGGGGAAATTTTGACTTATGTCTCATAATTTGGATTCAAGCCATTCGCAGGTGTCGTTATTCATGATAATTGTAGGAAAAAATCTGTGAGGTTACGCTGAAAATATATTGCAGCTATGCTTGCAACCACATGTAAGTGGATTCCTTTTTGACCGAAATGTAAATTTATTTCACACACTGACTGGTTCGTAATGCAACAGGAATAATTAAACGTCTTCCACATAATAAACTTGAAGCGACACTTATACAATGAAAGTGTGAATAGTTTTTATACCCCCATATGTTCAAGTTAGGCAACGTTCAGTAGATCTTTAGGTTCATATTAAAGTTGTTAAAAGTGAAAGATTATATTATGGATATTTATGAAATATTGTTCCATGCATAAACAAAATTTTGCGTTACCAAAGCAACGAACAATAACTCATTAGAAGTGTCAGTGTGAAGTTGGACGTCAAAGGAATAAAACAGAGTTACGCAATAGATTAATCGTCCTCTCTAAGACCTAAGAAGTTTCGTGTCCAAAAATCTGCTGGAAAAGTTCTTGCTTCAGTTTTTTGGGATTGCCATGGAGTAATTATGATTGGTTTTTTGGATAAGAGTAGAACAATAACCGAAGATTACTATTCGACATTACTGACCACTCTACGGGGAAAAATTGAAGACAAAAGTCGCGGAAAGCTATCCAAAGGTGTTTTGTTTTTGCAGGACAACGCCCCTGCACAAAAATCTCATGTTGCAATGTAAAAAACTCCTGATTTAGGGTTTGAATTACTTATTCACCAGATTTGGCCCCGTCCGACTATCATCTCTTTCCTTAACTGAAAAAAAGTTTGAAAGGTCGTGAATCTTCTTCCAACGAGGAGGTAATAAAAGCTGTGGAAGTCTGGTATGCAGAGCAAGAAGAAACATTTTTTTTGAAAGGTCTACAGACGTTGCAGGTTCGCTGTAATAAATGTATCCAATTAGGAGAAAAATATGTTGAGTAATATAGTAGTTTACCTAACAAGTGCGGAAATTGATACTTTTCCGCACGCCATTGCAGATGGCCGAACGACGCTTTAGCGAGTTCGGCCATCAATCGCGTGCGGAAAAGTCACTTTACGCACGCACAATTCTTGAACGTGAAACATGAATAAATATGAAATTTTTGGTAATTCCAGGTAGGTACCTATGGTATTAGCAAACATTTTATTTCATTGATTAGATATTGTAGATGCATCCAAAATTACGATTGAAATAAATGCCTTAGAAATGTTAAAATTCACAAGATGTTGCATGTAAAAATTTAATACCATTTAATTTGTTTATGTAAAATACTTGTTTTTGACCATTATCATAAAATATCTACGATTTTCCATTAACTAATGCCCTAAGTTTACTACATCGTTCGAAAGTTTATTAATTGTACTAACAAATTGTAAAAAGACTTATAGGGTGATTCATTTAAAAATTTTGAGATTTTGCTTGATTTGCGTTTTGTTTCACCCTGTATTAAAGAAGCCACATATGAAAAAAGTAATTAATACTAAGCACAGCCAATGATGTGTGTATGACATTTGAACACAAAGAATTGTTGATTTATTTTAATTTACTGTTCTGCAGAGTGTTAAATAGGAGGTCTTTTTTGCTAATAATTGGCCATATCTTTGTAAAACACCCTTATAATATATTAGAGTGCTATATTTTTGTAACGCTCTCGGTGAGATCTTTTCGATTCTTGAACAAAATATAGTACGTTCCATTGAAAAAAATGTAAGTTTGTGCTGCTACGTGGTTTTGGAACACCCTGTAGAATCGAAAGTATTTTCAAAATGTGCTCTCAGTAACTGTATTAGCTCACACAAAACTATAAAGTTCTATCTATAACCACAACGATGTAATCCTCCGGTGTCAGAAGATTGCCCCACCCTGTATATAGAGCAGAAGAACAAGAAATAACACTGCAAATGAAACAATGGGATCCTGGAGGAAGGAAACGTAGGTGTAGACCTAGAATAAAATGGCTGGAGCAGGTGAAGGAAGATATGACAAAAACCGGAATTGGAGGGTGGATTGATCCACCCCAAAAAAATGGATCTAGAAAGCGCGAAGCGGCGAAACCCCAGCAGGGGTATCAAGCCATTATATATATATTGAGTTAATTTTTTAAGAATGGTTGGTTATATCATGAACCCCGTTCAACTTGGAACTGTAATTTTTTTCTGTCGGGGCATATGGCCCGAGATGTAGATGATGAACTATTATCTTGTTATAGGAAACTGTGATTGGGTGAAGAATCAAAATGAAGCATTTTTTATAGGTATGAAAGTTCTTGATTGATGGATATTGTACCAACACATGATAGCAAATTGTCTTTGTCAGATAGTCAAAGCACTGGGATTTTGATTAATCAGTTTCGAAAGGATATGGGAATGCCTAGGAAGAGACACAGGAATGGAAACAAATGAAAAAGCAAACATACAAAGTGGTGGTTTTGAAAATGAAACTATAGGACTATTGATTAGACTACGAAATCAAAACTTGAAATAGTGCCACGTATTTTTGAATTTTGAAAATAAGACAAACTTTTTCCAGTTGAAGAGTGGACCAAAACAACAAAATCTTCAAGATATACAAATTTTTATCAAAATACTCCACTTATTCATTGAACATAACATGTTGCCGTAGTTTCTGAGTCTACGTCGTTATGCATGTTTGATGTTCTTGCATTAAACTTTGTCGTACAAACTTTCCACTACGACAAACTTGGTGAAAATAGACAAAGGGAAAACATGGCAACGGTCGTTTTCATAAGCAAAAGTTCATAAGTCTAACGAAAATACTAATTTAAAGAATAATATTATTTTTACTGTCCAAAGTAATATTCTTTTAATGGGTACTTCCTGAAAGAGTGCTTGGGAAGTTCTATTACTTCATGTAGTTGGTTTTTCTTTCAACAAAAATACTTATCCAAATTTAATAGGAATTTTTGTGAACTGATTTTTTTACCAGTCTCAGTACAGAAAAGAAATTAAATTATCTCTTAAAATATCTTTATGAAATGTTTTATAATCATTTTTGGAATAATTATAAACACCTTTATCTATAATATATTGTTTGCTGCTCACTATTATTTTTCTTCAGTCAAACTCTCAAGCTCACATCATTTATTTCCATTATCGATTGCCCAACTTTATTATGGAAACCTGAACTGCCGAATATTTCAATGATAAATTTAAAGAAGCTCGAGAATTTTCAATTTATTATAAAATGAAATTTTAGCGAGATTTATACTATCAAAGTAACGCAAGGTTTTATAGATCCTAACTTGAAATTGAAGAGCCACTGACTGAGTTTTTTTACATCGGATTTTAAATCGCCACGAAGTTATTAAAGTATCAGCTTTCAATTGAAATAGTTCACGAAACGCTTCGTGAAAGTTTCCATCTAACGTTTGGAATAAAATTATAAAAAAAATTGGAAGCGACAAATTCATAACGTTATAGAAGCCGTAGGGAGTGAAAGGCTTAGGCTTGTTCGCTTTTAAAAAGAAAAGTCATTACGCGACACAGACGGAAATTTTTTTCCCATTCCAGTTTTTGAGCGAACTTTATGAAAACGCACTCACAGTTTTCAGGTTATTAAACTAATCATTATAAATTACTCAAATTCACATATTTTCCCATCTCCACTCTAATTGCATGAGCACCAGTTACCTGCTGATAAGATAATGGGATCTTTCAAGCAGAAATGTCTTTGTGAATATTTGGAACTGTTAACTGTGAAGGAAAATGATCGAATATTTTAGCATTGAAGATGATGGAACCATGAATTGATATCTCAGTTAAATTGTGCGGAAATGGTTGAAATGATGATCTTTTTAGAATATAATTGAAAATGCGTGCTACTACTTTTACTCTTTTTCGTAATTTGGAGATAGATTCGAAGAGGTGCAGACCACAGATGAGTGCAAACTACAAGACTCCAAGAAAGACAAACCGTAGCGAAGCAGTAGGAAGATCAAATTGTTTAGATGCAGATTTAATAGCAGGACAAGCAAGGTGTAATAGGATAATCTTTTGCTGTCTACATAATGTACAGACTATTTCAGGCACTGTCAATATGGTGACCACTCGGTAATAAGAACTCTGCCTATGGTGGAGTGTTGAGTTGGTATATCTCAACTACTTCAGCTTACCCTAGTGGATTTACCACTAATTCCTAAGTCTGTGACATCGTTAGTGAATACAAAAAAAAGAATTGGAGCTAAAACTGAACGTTTCTACTGTATTCCAATTCAGCGCTTGTAACGAACATCAAAGGAAATATCCATTCAATTATCAACTTTTTCGTGGGTCTCCTCTCACACACAAATTAACTAACGTCTAGGTGGTCACGCAGCATGGCTTCCCGAAGATGAACGATAGGCGCCAACGTTGTCAAAACCAATAGTAACATAAAAATATTGAAGTAAATATGTAAATATTAGAAAATAAGAAATAGGAAACTAAAAAAAACAAGGAAACCCAGGCCCAAACCCAGTTGATCAAAGGGTAACTATGTATAAAAATATCCGGAAATGAGAAATAAATAACTTGAAAAAAACAAAAAAACCCGGATCCTGATAGACCGTCAGCCCGCTGCAAAAAAGCGTGATGATAGTTAAACGTATGACTCCTTGAGATTTGGTGATTTTGCTCATTTCCATTAACAATCGAGCGAAATAAATATTTGCCCGTGGGGGAAACGACAAATAATTTTATTGTTCATTGCCAGTCACAAATTACAGACAATGAAGCAGTCGACCAAGCTGCCAAAGAGGCCCACCTAAATAATCCCACAATAGTAAATAAACAGCTGACTAGTCAAAGTGAACTAAAAGCTTTTTTTCAAAAAATCAACAAGAAATGTTTGACAAAAATTGTGGAGTGGATCCGATGCTAAGCTGAAACAAATAAAGCTTGTTGTTTCCCCATGGTAGAACCTTAGTTTTATGTGGAGGCAACAAGTGATATTATCATGGCTCAGGATAGGACACACGAGATATGCACACCAATATTTCCTGAATAAAGAAGAAGCCCCAATATGTAGTGTCTGTCAGGTGCAGTTAAGTGTCAAACATTATCTTGTTCAGTGTCCCAAATATCGATAGATGGCGCTCTGAAATGTCAATGTCATCTTAGCAACGAGTAAAACAAATCAGCTGCTGTATAAGCCCTTTGATATTTAAGTGATTTTATTTTGCTGTTTTAGTTATTTTCAGTGTGTGTTTTGTAAAACTTCTGCTTTTTCTTTGATTGTGGTTTAGTATTTCGTGTTGTTAAACTAAATTTTGACTCCTAATATGTTTAGTTTTGGATTAATAGGTATGGTTGATATTTGTGATAAGTACAACAAGCGTTCAGTTAACTGTTTAGTTTTAGGTCTGATTTCGTGTTGCAGGGAAGGTACGTTTGTATATTTTATATATTTCAAATCTTTAATACCGACTTATTTTCTTTTTGATCTGCAATGAAAACAAAAAACAAAATAACATAACCTCTTCCATAATATCTCTGATTATATAAGAATATTACCTCAGAAAAAATGACAGTTGAGTTAAATAGAAAAACACAGTTTTAAACTTGTCACTGACACAAAATTGAGCAAATAAAGTAGAAATTTACGGTAATTACGTTGACTTGTATATAATACAAAAACAATGCAAAACGAATTATTTTACTCGTTGCGACAGTTACAACTTTGTCCGCCAGAGGTCTTTCGAATTCTACTCCGTCCAATAAAACTGTTAGGAGACTCTTGTAATGTCATGAACTTAATTGAGTTCCTTTAAAATATTAGTATTATTCATATTCTGAAAACAACACCTATGTAAATTGAAATTATTGTACCATATCATGCATATTTGCTCATAACCTCGTTGTTTGAGCGAATTGCATAAATATTTTTTCTATATATTCCATTTAAATGCATAAGCTGTCCCTCAATATTTACATTTAAGTAAGACAAAACTATGTTATGATTAGTTTTAAACTTACCACCACAATCCAAACACCCAATATCCCATCAACTCATTGGCCAACGAAAAAGGCATAATAATTAATCCGAGAAAAAAGTCCGACACAGCCAAAGAAGCGATGAACCAGTTTTGAATGTTCTTTAACGCCTTTTCGGTGCTTATTGCTATTATGACCAACATGTTTCCCACAACAATAACTATCATGAGAACGGTAACAACAATGGATGCCACAGCTATTTGCGTGATAGTGTATCCACTTGGATAATGAGGAACGGATAAAGTGTGGTTGGATATATTGCCGTTAGCGTCGCTAGCATCACACTGGTAGAACATATCTTCGAAACATATTGGTAATTTGGTTGTAGAAGTTGGAGTTTCTAACGACATTTTAGTTCTGAAACAAAAATAAAACGTTAGGAAAGTGTGTTTCGATCGATGAGAATGATAATAATGATGATGTTTATTAACGAAATATAAGCAAGTACAGTGCGTATACGAAAAAAAAATTCAGCAAATAATTAAAAGTCATTGAAGTTGTGAGTAGGTGGACGCTTCTTAAAGCTTGTATGTGATTTTTTTAGGCTCCTCATCGAAATGGGAAGTTTTTCACAGGCTTTCCAATAATGTAATGATGTGGGTGGTAAATAAATTGTTCTGGATGTGGTATAGTTTTTTTTAAGGAGCCGTCCCTTCGCCAGCACCACCTCAGCCTCCTGGGCTTATTGCGGATACTCCTAGTGCTCTGACTACAACCTATTCAGCCAATCCGTTCCCTGTATTAGCTCATACAGGTTCTTTGCTGGTTGGTTGTAGAAGTCTTCTGGATTCATTTGGGTGGTTTCTGCCTTCTGCGGTCCAGCGATTCACAGTTGCATAGTATATACAGAGCTGCTTCGGTATCCTTTTTGCATCTTCTGCATGTAAGGTCTCCGTTATACAGCATTATTTTGCTTAGGAGCTTCTTTGTGGGAAAGTGTTCCGTAAGTAGCCCAGTTATAGTTCTTTCATGAATTTCTTCCCATGTATTTGCCTGGGCGTATTCTTCCTGTGTTGATTGTGTTGTTCTTTCACCCACCCTTCAAGCATCTGGGGGATGCTCACAGCAGGTTCGGGTCCGTTCATCAGAGTTGACGATCCTGCCCTTGCGAGTTCGTCAGCTTTTTCATTGCCTGCGATTCCTTTGTGACCTGGGACCCACTCCAGTGTTACATTGTCCCGAGTCGCCAGTCTTCTAAGTTCTTCGCCGCATTCCCATACTAGCCGAGATGTCACCCTATTGCTCTGAAGTGCTTTAAGGGCAGCTTGACTGTCACTGTAGATCCTGATCTGCCTGTTGTTGTAGGCTCTCATGTTATTTGCCCTTGCACATGCAAGTATTGCATAGACCTCTGTTTGAAATACCGAGCCGTATTTTCCTAGGGAGACGATTCCTTCATATTCGCTCGACTAGCTGTATATGCCCGCTCCGGTGCCGAGCTCATTTTTTGATCCATCTGTATGCCAGATCAGTTCATTCACTTCACTGAGTGGTTGTGCGTTCTTTTCCTCAAGCTCCTCTCGATATTTGATGACAATCTCGAAGTTCTTGCGAAATATATATCCGTTGGCATTTTGAAGATGTCGTCATCCACATGCCTTTTTTCTGTGTGTCCTCTCCCATGAGCCACGTCATGGTCTGATGCTTTTTCCAGTCGGGTTAGTGCTGCCCTTGCTTCGCACATTATGACACAAGGTAGCGGAAGAAGGTCTAGCATTGTCTCCAGCGCCGCTGTAGGAGTAGTCCTCATTGCCCCTGTAATGCCAATGCATTCAAGTCTTTGGACCTTGCTTAGTTTCAGCATAGCAGAGGAATGTGGTATAGTTAGGGGTCATTATAGTGACCTTCTTCTCCTTTCCCAAAGGAGCTATCCAATAAAATTTCAAATTGACACGTTGAATTTGTCTTTAAATTAAAATTGTACCACGCTTTAGAAGCATTCGTTAATTAACTCACAAATATCATTGGAGCATAAACTGTTTTCCCACGAAAAACTTTTTTTTATTTTGCATTAAAAAATTGTTGGAAAAACTGACACTAGCTTGGACCTTGGAAAAAAAAAAGGTTAAGAGTTTTTATCTTGTCAAGTTTTCTCATAAAATGACTGATTGGCTAGATTGTTTCGTCTCAAAAGAAAAAGGAAGTCGTGTCGTGTGTTTTTACTTTCGATAAAACAATTTGATGTCTTAGAGCAACTTAGCTGTATGGCTAAACTTTTTTACATCATTGACTATAGCTTTGAACTTTCCGTCGAGGTTGTTTTCCGGCGTGTCCTTCGATTTTAGTAGCCTGGAAAAATATGTCTCTAACATCAGAAATATATTTTTGAGAGCGTGCATTGTAACCCAGTGAAATTAGCTCCAAAAAAACATTCTAACAGGAAGGAAGTGGCTAAGTGAAATGTGAAAAACAGATTTTTTACATTTTCTATCTTTGCTTTTCCAGTCAATATTTTCAGGGTCACTGTTATGAATTGGACATCGAATGAAAAACAAAAAACTTTTTGTCTCTCCCTGTGGCAGTATTGCTAAAGGGCATAACTCAATTTTCATTTTTTTCAGGAGAGGCGAAAAACTGATATTGTATAAAATTTCCGATTTACAAGTTCTAAAACAATTCAATATTTTGAGATTTGGTCTGTATAATGTATTTTTTTTGTCTTAATCCATTTTCTCACTTATTTTGCGGAAAACTGGCATTTTTTTGAAAATTTTGAAACTTAACTCATTGAAATACTGTGAACCAATTAGGCAAAAAGACATAACTCGATATATTTCCCAAAATTTTCATTCTGTGATAAGTCAAAAGGATATATGTCGAGATATGACATTTTGCTTGAAAGTAATTTCTATTTAGTCCTGTTAAGATATAACTCGAGTTATGCCTTAGCCGTCTTTTAATATTAAAAAAAACAAGGCAAAATATAGTAAGTACTGCTTTTATTTAAACTAAATATCAAAATTCTACATCGCTCATTAATCGATTGATATCCGGATCCGGCTTTTCATCGGCGATTCTGCGTAAATGCGTAATATCAATCAGTTGTCTTAAAACATTCTTGTTCCACTCTAAAACAACTATGGTTAAGTATGTCTTTTTACTCTCGAGAAAAAAATTGTTTTTCAGAAATATATGATATTATGACCTTTTGCTTGATTGGATATTTTCAAACATATCTGTTATGCCCTAATTTTAATAAAATAAATTTCTTATTTCCAGGAATTAAGTTATACCGTTTTGTCACATCATGAGGCAATTTTTTTTAAGAATCCTACTGTGGATAACTAATTTTCCCAAAATATCGAGTTATGCCCTTTAGCCTTACAGCCACAGCATTGTTCTGAAGCTTTCTCTCTTTCACTTTCCTAATAATCGCCCAACTGGTGAGGATTGTGTGGCTTTTTAAATACCGACTGAACAGATATTTTTATAGTCAAAAATTTTTGGAAAATTCACGAAAAAATCCTCTTGTTCCTTCATTTACTATCTCCCTGTTGATCTTTCGAGTTCTATTATCCTTGCTCTTCTGTCTTTGTAGAAGAAGGATGTAGGATGTAAGGTACGATCGCTGGTTTGATGAAAATAACAAATTGAAAATTTATATCCTCTCTACATTTGGTAGCGAATAGAAGTATCTAGTGTGAACTATTAAAATACTAAATTTATAACAAAAGCTTCGAAGGACCAGTGACGGATGTTACGAAATTGTGGAGGTAAAAGATTTAAAATGAAAAAACCTTATTTTTTTATTGAATTAAACGAATGGAGCACTCAGGAATTGCTACAAACCAACATTAAAACCACACGTGATGATAAGCGTTCACAAGAAATGGTTCTTGGACTACAAAGTAAACTTTCAAATTATATACCTGCAATGAGCAACTATACAATAATTAGCAATGTTCGAAATTGAATATATACAATATTCACACAGTTAAATATAAGTGGGTAGTTACAAATAACCCAAGTAACATTTTGATATCCTAGGAACGTACTGGGAATGTTCGGCATGGTCCAAGGTACATTCCTAGAATGTACATAAATAGCATTATGTATATCCCTAGGACTTGCTAGGGTTGTGACTTTTGTATGTCACATCAAGTACCTAGCATGTACCTAATATGTCCCTATGTACCACAGTGTATGTGTTTGGAATGTTTTAGTGATATTCGGCATATCCTCACATATGCATGTTATATAACAGGAATATCCACGAAGGAATTACTGTTTGGTGAATATTCCCTTTATATTCTAAAAATGTCCAGATTTAGTGCAATACATATACCAGGTATATTCCTCAAATCTGCCCTCAGATTGTCGCATCCACCATTTTATTGTAATTAGTATAAACGTTACGGCTAAAACCCGTATATTGGATAATACTAGAATTACCCAGATAATGTTGAAATTATATCCAAATAAAGTGGGTATAGGCAACGAAGAGGGAGGAAAAATAACCATTCCATTCACCCTTCCCCTTCGTTGCCTATACCCACTTTATTTGGATATAATTTCCGGATAATTCTAGTATTATCTAATATACGGGTTTTAGCCGTAACATATATAATTTAATATATAAGGTGGTAATAATTATTGAGTCACATGCATAATTATTACAATGAAGTTTGTTTAAATTAACTTAATAATATTTTTGTATTAATTCTGCTTCAATTTTGCCTAATATTAATGAAGATGATGACCAGATGGATTGCTGCACCCAAAAAAAGAAACAATATTAAGAATAGTATTCTTATTTATTTACAACACCAAATAAAACATACATAACTCAAAAAAAATAAACTCTGATAAAGAATAAAATATTATTCTTATCCATTTAAACCACATATAAAAAAAACATTCATAACTAAAAACAAAATAAACTTCAATTGAGAAAAAAAATTTTGATTTCATTATTATTGTCACCGCCATTATCATCAGCAGGTTTCTTTGATGTCTTCTCCATCCTATCTTTGGCTCTCACCACCCAAAGGTTTATCACAGCAACTATCTCAAGCTCCGTGCTTATAGGAAACATCAGTCTCACACTTCCTACAAAAAAAGTGTCCACTAAAAGTCTACCTTTTATTATGAAATTGTATTTTGGTTCAGTAGTAGATAACACCTATTTTTAAGACTGCGGATATTTGTTATTAGCGAAAGTTGGATATTCACGTTTTTTTTGTTTGATAATATCTTAGTAGTTTTAGCAAATTTAGAAAGATGACCTTACTTATTATAACTTCAGCCAAATTGAGGTGTTTGAATGTAGCTTTTCCTTTCGCTCCTTCCCAGGAATATTTCACACCTACTTCATTTGTAAGAAGTTTGTACATCAGTTTTCTTGTACCATCTTTAACTGATACTCCACCCACATGGCTCAATTCCAAAGCCTGTAAAAAAATGGCCATTGTAAACAAGTCTTGTAACCTAAATTATGCAGTCAAATAATTAAAAACATTATGCCATTGGTGCAATTAAGTAGACTACTCCACTTATGCCACAATTGTCAAGAATGATTTCCAAACAAAGTTAAAAAATGTTTTAAAGCAATTTGATAAGTATGGGGAGTGCATTTAATTTGTTTATATGAGAGAGTTATTTATAAAAATATATTACCAATATTTCCATGTTTTGATCCTGTGATAGATCTAGTTCTAGCTGTTGCAGGGCCTCTTCAGATACAGGGAATTTTGAAAAAACATCTTCAATAAATTTTGATTTTGTATCAACTATCCGTTTATTATTATTGAAATTTAAAATCAGGTGCATCGATTCTATCAAAGAATTCAATTTTGAATTGATTAAATTTAGTTCTTTTAGAACTGTTGTACGGAATTCTGGAAATAAAATGGAATATTAATATGGTAAACTTTTTTATTAAACTTGCGGCTCCTTTGTGAAGATGACATTATGGCTTTAAAGACAATGCAAAATACAACTAGGACATAATTAAAAGCAATAAGTAACTATTTAATATTTAACATAAACGTGCAAGGTGCAAGATTAAAGTACCTTGATAAGTTAAAATAATAATATACTTACCGCCTTTTCAGTTCTCTTATCGTTGTCTTTGTCACAAACACACAAAACCTTCAAGCCGTTGCGTTGAGGGAAATACAAATATACGAAAAACTTAGGTTACACCTATGGATTCAGTGTTATGTTATCTATTCTATGGATCATTATATCATATTTCTATTTTTCTATGCTATGGATTACACACTACTATAACAAACATTCACGCATAGACAAAATAATTTCTCTATGCATTCACGTTCACATTGCACATCACATAACCTAAAATTTCTTCTTCCTTTTTTGGGCTATATACTGAGGGATAATTTACCCAAAACCAAAAGAATGCACATTATTTTGTACTTTTTTGAATATACCATGAATGTCACAGGTATATCCCTGAATGGATATACACTACTAGTGTTTACGTGTACATTAACTACTTTTTCCAATATTCCATGGATGTCACAGGTATATCCTTGAATGGATATACCCTGTTAGTCGTAACGTGTATATAGATTAAATAAGAAGTACATACCTGTCATATTGTTGGTACATTGTGAAGGGAATATACCATCTAAGATTTGGAACAATATATCAGGAATGTACCCACTATATTCGGTATATATTTTGAACATTATGAATATACTAAGAATATGCTTTGTACATTGAATGCTACTTGGGAAAATATCTTCAAACAAAAGGTAGAACAAATGAAACCGGCAACCCTGAAATAATTGGTGCTGATGGTGATATTGAAGTTGCACTTGATGTAGAGCTTTCTCGCCAGTAATTTTTACTTTGGTGATGATACAATTTTTATATATTGAATATAATGTACTCACAGTAATTGTAGCACTGAATTTAGGATGAATTAGGTATTACTTTTCACTAATTGAAGCTATACAAAATACCCATTTTATCGGGTGTAAATTTGTTGAGAGTTGTCGCCTACACTTTCTACATATGGTCTAGTCGACGATTTTAGAGAAAAAAGCACTCGATGAGAGAGAACTACCCTTACATAGTTAAATAACACATGGTAAGAATGATCGAAGATCGGCGATTGGGCAGGGCAGTCATTTGAAACTATTGTAGAAATTTTGTGAATTTCTACAGCCTTTTCATCTCAACTGCTTCTAGTGAGTCATTTTTTCAAATTGAAGTGTAGAATTTTTCAAAATTGTTTGATAGATTTGTTATCCAAAATTGGGCAACTTTTAAGTTTACTGCTATTTTCAGCCAGCAATTCCCAATCAGCATCTTTATTCTAAAAAATGTTTGCAAGTACACACAAAACAAATTTCTCTCGTCTATTTTCAAAAATAAAAACAGTTTTGGACTAAAACTTACAAACTTCATTACACATTCTCAGCTATAAAATACATTTTATGGGACTATATATTCAAATTACTAAGTGGAATATATGCGAGAGTCAATAAAGATTCGTTCCAACCAACGCCAACTTTTCTATTTAACTACATTGTTGGGTCGTCGAACCAATAAAAATTTTATTGTATGTAAAGTTTAAAAATAAAAAAAAATGTAGAACGGAAAATCAAAAGATTAGCTACGTGGATGATTAATAAGAATCATCAATCTCTATCATTAGCTGCCGTAGACTACGTAACACGTAAGAAGAGTTCACATGAAGTTGCAGTCCTATGCGTGAGGTTGTCAAGACCAGCGCCATATTGTAATATTGACATTCGACTTCAAACCAGTAAGGTAATAGGGGCCATATAGGGGCTGTCGATTATTCACTTTTGACTGCTAGTAGCAGCTCGTAGTGACTGAATTCCGTTCGTTTATCATAGGCCGTGACGCCTAGTATTACCTTCCCCTTGCCCCTCAAGCACATACCGAAAAGTATGAGCTTCAAGCCACGGACATTAAATATTTGACGTTTGTCCGGTTTGACGTTTATTTAAAGGTTAAGATTGTGCCGATTACGATTTAAACCTTACTAAAAATATCTAAATATGCAAAGTTATATTATCAACAACACAGAAAATTCATTGGTATTGGCACATGACAAGTGGTTTTGAGGATCTTAAAAAATCGTGTTCGTTTTGCTCAAAAGTCGTGACGACTGAGGCGTCACGAACAGGGCCGCGCCGCCCATGTGTGTGAAGTGTGCGAAGTGTGCGGCGCACACAGGCGCCAAGGCAAAAGGGGCTCCGCTATCGAATTTTCTTTTACACTTACACAAACAACATTATTATATTTCTTTGTAGTGGTGTATCGATAAGTAAATAGGTCTAATAGGCGCAACAAATGCCTCGTAAACAACAAAACATAATATTGCGCTTATTGTACAAGTGTCCCAAGATAATATTCACGTTTGTGGTTTAATTTGACGCTTTGGGCTTTAGTTTACAATAATTACGAGCTCAGCGTTAAAATCAAACGCCATGAGTTTGTTTGAATGGATTTATGAACGCAACCCGACTTTAAGAAAGGAGAGAGCCAAAACAATAATTGATTGAACAGTTATTCAATCGAAAGTGTGTGCAAGGTACTAATAGTATATTACGTAACGTGTGTGGTAAGAAGCATTTTACGCACGAATGGAAAAGTTACGATGCCGCGTAGCGGCGAGTGCGTAATCCCATGAGTGCGTAAAATGCTCTACAACACGAGTTACGTACTATACTTTACCTACGACCTACTTGTACTTGTATTTTTCAAAAGAAGCATAAGATATAACAGTTACATAATTAGAGGTGCTTGGTAAACTCCATCTCTATTACTCTATTACCAATGAAAGAAGCACATTAAAGAACTAACTTTTAATCAATATTAATACATTGTTGAAAATCAAAAGTCCATTTTTCAATTACAATCAATACATATACATAGCCCTTTGGGCTTTCTCAGTTAAACGAGGCCATATCTAATGTTTCCAAATAGTAAATTTTGAATAAAATGGAGACGTCTATTGACAGTTGCTAAGATGTTGCTAGGGAAGCCGTGCGATTTACTTTACAGCTGTGCGTTTTTTTACAGTGCGTAATAGACGTCATTACATTGATACCGACTGTGTGTTATTGACTGATTACAGGGGGGGTCGTAGGTAAAAACAATAAATAGTTTGTTAGTTTGTGTGTAACTGATTGGTTTAACGTGTTTTCACGATGAAGGGTAGTAATCAAAATTTGAAAAAAAAAGTAATAATCTGGTTGGTGCCCGAATTTAATAAGGAAAAGAAAACAAGAAGAAGTACGTTATAAAAATACTACTAAAATAAGTTAATATTTAACGGCTCTACCATCCACTTCCAAAGAATCACTAGAGACAGAAACCAGTCATTTTATTGATGAAGGTGTTGTAGAATCTGATCCAAAAAACGTTTGCATTAACAAATTTAACAATAATATCCATCGAGGAGGCTATATTAGACCATATACACGAAACTATTGAAGATTTCGCAAACAAAAAAGCTGAAAGCGTGGAAATAATAAAGTTTGTTTTTTTCTCTTATTTTTTGGGAATCAAATCACAATAATGTTTTTTTTTTATTTTGTTGTTTAACGTCGGTCTATTTCTGCGACTGTGGCTAATCACCGACGCCGGGAGCACTCTACCCCTAACCGGAAATTTTGGCGAAGCCACTAGTGTTCCAACCAGTGGTAGCGTTCTTTAACGAGCCCAACATCCATGGACTCGGGACCTCGGTTTTACGTCCCCTCCGAAAGACGGCATATCTACATTATACCTCGTGCTCATTGGTATAATGCCTGCGAGCTGTGATATGCTACTCACCCTAGTAGTCTAAAGTGCACCCTAGTAGTCTAAAGTGTTTCGCTGCAGGCTGTACGGGCCCTATACGATGGTTTTCCCTGTCATGGTAACCCATACAAGTACTAACCATGTCCGACCTTGCTTGACTGTAATTATCGCATCAGAATGTGTTCCAATACAGTGCTGGGTCGTCGCCCACACTAATGTTTTAATATTTTTTATTTCACATACTTGGTATTTTTACAATTAATAATAAGAAAAGCATCAATATTTTATGAAGTATCAATTTCAACTAAAATAACTCTGATGCAATTCAAAAAACGAACACAGCAGGTGTTCAAAATTATTTCCTGCAAAATCCATGCAAGCTGCAAAGCGTGTTAAAAGCTTTCTTGAACAGGCCGTCGGAATCATAACTGGTGTAACACTACGACATGCTTCATGAATGCGTTCTTCAAGATCATCTAAATCATAAAATACTCTAGCCTAAAATTGTAATCTTGCATCAGAGCTGAACATAAGAGAATAATAATTGGCAAACTTTTGTTGACGCAAGATTTAGCGGAATAAGAAATCATTCACGATCTATATTTTTTAATAAACAGCTGCATTTTGTGTTATTTTGGTCAATTTATTTTCAAAAAAGATGAAATTCCCCCTCAATTTGATATTTAAAATTTTCGCTGAAATTTATAGTTCCTGTGGCCAAACTTCAGATGGTTTTTAAGACAGTAGTCACTGCTGACAACGTAAGGCCCGTTTCACAAACGACCGATGATCAGGACGGACGGTCGGTCCTAGTCATTGGTAGATATGTAACCGTTGGAAAACGCGCGGGCATCGGTCTGGCCCGTTGCTTGTGCTGATCATCGGTTGGTAGCCGAGCCATACGATAAACAGAGATATTCACACGCAAGCGTATCATCAGTGGCCGTTTTGATGCGGTGTTGTTTGTGTCTGCTGAGCACGTTTTTTTCATATATTTTTTCGTTTTGGGCTACACAAAATGGCAAATAGTAAAGAAAAATATTGTTTTGATACTGAACTACTGATATCAACTGATAGAACAAAAACCATGTATCTGGGATACTTCTTTGGAAGATTATAAAAACCGTGATATAAAAAACAAAGCTTGGGAAGAAGTCGCTGAAATTTTGATACAAAATTTTGTGAATCTAGACGAGACAAAACAACAAGAAGCAAGTCAAATGGAGAAATTGACATTCTAAAGTACATAAAGAATTTTCGTGGATCTTCTCGTAAATTTGAATAAAGTCTTTGTAAACATAAAGGATGGGCACAAATCCTCCTGGAGCATCGTTTCTTCGTTTGCCTTTCTATTAACCTTTTTACACACAACGTGACAACAACGCGATGCTCTGTACTTCTTAAATACATGTTGACGACTGAAATGTGAAAACAATATTTATTACCGATGATCGGTGCCGACCGATCATCAGCACCGAACATCGGTTCTTTGTGAAACGGGCCTGAGAGTTACAATTCGAGGTTGAAGTATTTTATGATTTAAAGGATTCCTGAAGCATCTCGGAGCGTTACACCAGCTATGATTCAGACGGAACCTGCACAACAGCACTTTTAACACGTTTTTGCAGCTTGCAAGGATTCTGAAATAGTTTTGAGCATTTGCTGTTCGTTTTTTGAATTGCATCAGAGGTATTTTAGTTGGAATTCATACTTCATGAAATATTAATGCTTTTGTTATTATTAATTGAAAAAAATACCGGGTATGTGCTATTCCCAATAGAACGACACGCAATTTTCAATGGCAATATACAGGGGGTGCCATTTGAAAATAAAAAGTGGGGGGCTGTCAAATGTAAAACATTTTTTATGTCAGTGGGAAGGTACTTTAATGCCATTCAATGCAGTTTTTTCATTTACTAATTATCTTGGCAAATAAGCGAGATATTGCCTTTATACAATTGGGACACCCGGTATATTAACTAATAGGAATTAAAATTGAGTTGAAACATTAAGATTCGTGAAAAAAGGCGCTTCATAGGTTTCGCACACAGGCGCTGTGAGGGGTCGGCGCGGCCCTGATCACGCACAAGTGCTTGAAGCCCAAATAAACGAAAGCAACAATAGTTTGTGATTTGAAACAATGCAAAAAATATAACATTTCTATAGTAATATTCCTAGCATTCCATCTGACATATTAACGCATTCACTGTTTCCAAGTATTTGTGTCTACAATTTTGTTACTCGACTTATATTTCATATCCGATGGATATAATGATAAATGCACATTTTTCGTGTAATTTTATCCGTTGATCCCGTGAATGTGTCTTAGACGAATGTTGCACGAAAAGGTCCTCAATTTTTTCTGTGAAATCGAACAAGATGACATTCTTTGTATATACCACCAGAAAAGATTCAATAAAATCCGAAAACCCACCTTTTTCGCATTCGAAGTTCTTGAACTCGATAGCCACAACTGTGTAAAATCTATACGAAATAGAATTTGTAGACTTCAAAGAGACTAATACGTTCATCGGCAAAATAGAAAATAACATCAAAAGAGCAACGTAAGTACGAACATCAAAGCCTATTGTTTGGTTCCATAAAAATATCTTATTCAAAATAGGACTATGTTAAATGAAAATGAAAAGCTCACAAAAACTGTTATTTTTGTATCTTAAGCTGAGTTTACTTGTTATCTATCGTTGACAATAAGAAAACCGTTCCGACACTATAAAATCAATTTTATTTGTGATTTGATGGGTATGTAGAGAGACAATAAAGCGATACCTCCAAGACGTCACGTCAAAATAGTGTAAAGCACATCAGTAAACATGATAAAACAACTCAAAATAAATCGAAGATGTACATATTGCATTTCTCAGATATATTGAGTCACCCGAGATTTATTTTCCAGTTACATATTGCAGATGCTTATATCTCGTAGTTTCAATAATAATATGACTGCTGAAGACAGATCCATTTTGAGTTATGTACGGGGAATCCCAAGCAAGAGGGTTACTGCCCGACTTATTTCCGAAATTGTGAAGAGTTAAGTTTAAATTTTCTCCGATGAGATTTCTACATCTTACCCAGATGCTTTTTGACAGTTTTATGAGATAATTTGCTAAAATTGGACATATTTTTGCTGGAGACCGGTATTACCCTTGACGTTCGGAATGGTTATACCATTTTTTGCGCAATCGTATTGAAATAAGCTTCGAATAAAATGATTTAAATTTCTTCGGAATGAACGAAATGTCAAAAGTGACATTCACACTTCTAGATCAGTTTGAAATATAATTTGCATGTTGGTGAAATTGTTTATTGTTTATTTATTACTTTTTATATTGTTCTGTTCATTAAAAAAAATGAATCTTCCTATTTTTTTTTGTTCCTTTTGTATGAAATGAATGAAGTAATATATCATTTAGGACCACTTAAATGTATGTAGGGATGAGACGTCGGTAAGTGATTTACTTACCGTTCAGACTTACCGACGTCTTAGACCTACAAACATTCAAGTGCTACTATAGTATATTAAGTATTAAGAACGGTAAGGGTTGTTTACCGGTCGACAGCAATTTTTGGAGGCTGAGCGTAGCGAAGCCTCCAATTTTGCTGGAGACCGGTATTATCCTTAACGTTCAAGATGCTTATACCATTTTTTGCGCGATCGTATTGAAATATTCGAATTTCGGAAAAAATAATTTGAATTTCTTCGAAATGAACGAAATGTCAAAAGTAACATTTGTACTTCTCGATCAGTTTAAAATATAATTTGCATTTTGTTGAGATTGTTTTTATGCTATTAATTACTTTTTATATTGTTCTGTTCGGTTCTGTTCATTAAAAAAATATAAATCTTCCTATTTTTTGTTGTTCCTTTTGTGTAACGAATGAAGTAATATATTATTCAGGACCACTTAAATGTATGTAGGGCTAAGACGTAGTTTACTTACCGAAGTCTGAACGGTAAGTAAATCACTTACCGACGTGTTAGACTTAGAAACCAGTAAACACAATCTACCGTCCTGACAACCAATGCTGTAAATAAACAAAAAAGATCGATTGCGCAGAAAATAACATATTACTTTAGAGAAGGAACAAAAAAATTCAGCAGATTTATATTTTTCCAACGAACAGAACCGAACAGAACAATATAAAAAGTAATAAATATCATAAAATCAATTTCACCAAAATGCTAATTATATTTGAAACTGATCGAGAAGTATAAATGTCACTTCTTACATTTCGTTCATTTCGAAGAAATTTAAATTATTTTATCAGAAATTTAAATACGATCGCGCAAAAAATGGTATAAGCATCTCGAACGTTAAGGGTAATACCGGTCTCCAGCAAAATTGGAGGCTTCGCTCAGCCTCCAAACATTGCTGTCGACCGGTAAACAACTCTTACCGTTCTTGATACTTAATATACTATTTGCTTAGCTGTTCATCGATCAATTCAAATATGGTTTGTGTCTCAAAATTTGCTTCCTGCGCAAGAGCGCGGATTATTTTAAACAGCTAATAAGTAGGTATGATTCTTAGAACTCCACAAAACTTTTTTTGATTTTGGATAAACTCCACCCACGTTTCCCAGGCGCCATGGTGTCTCAAAGTTCCTTGACCCAAGAGTGTTTGCAAAATTAATAGTCTTTCAAGAATCCACAGAAGTTTAGCATTGAAACAAACAATGTAGCTTGAGTTTATTTAGAGAATATTATTTAATAAATGTTCCTGTACAAATTCCTATATTCATTAATTCACTAAGCTAGATCTTTTCCTTTAACATTCACTACTTGCCACAAACCAGGTTACGTTATCAATTCACAGTAACCACGGAGCCCTTATATTGAATTGAAGTGGTGGTTTTATTATTTACGAACGTAGAGCTAAAAGTTAATGGGGAATGGAACATTTCGTTGAAAGAATGGAAACAAGTCATGAATGACAAAATGGCGATAAAGACTCAAGGTGGAGGATTTCCAACGATCCTATGATCAGATAAAGAGACTTACTTTGAATTATTAGCGGGAATTAATACGTTGACGTTTTTTTTAAATTAAAGAGTATAACAAGGATAAGATAGATTAAAACTGGAGAGCAAAATATAATTGGTTGAAAAATATTATCAGCTTTCATAAATAAAGAACTGGAAAAAAAGGATTGAAAATAGCTTTATTACATCTTAAAATTATCTTATAAAGACTACCTTTTCGCCGAACACAACTGTAGAATGTATCAGACTGAAAAAGACTCCTAGCCAAGCATTAATCCTGAGTAGAACAGCCAACCGGTGCTTGAATCCTACAGACTAATACAGAGGACTTTAGACACTAGGCATAACTCCAGAGACATAAAAATATTGAATAGACTAAGGTGTACCTGGCTATAAGATTATTATTCAGCTGAGACAACTAACAAGTGATAGAAACACAAATATCTCGTGAACTCATTATCCAACTTTATGTTTAATAAATTAAGTCCAATCAAATCTTATACGTATTGTCTTTTTTAGCAATTACGATCCCTAATTTCCCCCCTTTACGGGTAATTGATATTAATTTTTTTAACATTTATACATGAGTTTTAGCTAGCCTTCTAATAAGCCAGCTTCGCAAATGTATCATTCACGCAGTCTCCAGGGTACCTTTCGACCTTTCATAAAAATTATTACATTTATCCTTCAGGGGACTCTCCAGCAGCTGCTCTTCAGGATTTTGGGTGAATCCGGGATTTACTCCGAATTTACTTGATGATCTACTGAAGAACATAAAAATGTTTTCATTTTAAATTCATCGAAACATAATAATAATATATGGGGCGAGAAGAAATATATATAAAAAGCAGCAGCATTTTTATACATCCTCCCTTTTCCGACAAATGCGAGTATGAAATACTGCTATTACCCACTTTTTTTTGCTCTCGTAATTGTTTCCTTCGCATAGAGCTTTTCTTGAAAAGCTGTAAATCCTCGGAAGTTTTACACCAAGTATCCATTAGTAGTAAATAAAATAACGCTGACAACTTAAATGATGTACGTAAGTTACATAAGCCAACGTATACAGGATCCTGCAATAACCTCAATCACGATTTAAAGAATAATGCCATGAACCCAAGTAACAATTTAGGTTCTAAAAAGGTTATAAACAACTCCCAGAACCAGTTTTAGAAATATTATTACTAATGCCATTAAGCACAAATAACCTTATTTCCTAGCCCGTAGAACCTCCTGTAGCGAAAAAGGGCCCAGCCCTGAAGAGGTTGTCGTTTCCAACAGGCCCTAGCCAATTTGAAACAGAAATAACCTTTGAAGAAGCCTAAAAATAACCTTTTTATGACCTAAAAGTTTTCAGGCTCACCTGTTTATAACCCTATAGCAAAATGCCTTTTAGTTGGTTAATTTGACCTATTCGTGGCCTTTCGGCATTTCAGAAACATTAAAAAGCATTAGTATTTAACCATTTAGTTTTAAATATGGTATAGCTTTGGTAAAAGGAGACAAATATGTACAAGTTAATGGAAGCATGCATGGCGATATTTTCAGTATGAGTCTATTACAGAAAATACCGATTGGGAAATCTGCTTCGGAACCTAGGAACGAATTACACAAGTACGACAAGGATATATGAAAGAGAGAGGAAGAATAATTGTGCACAATCATCACTTTAGTTTCACCTTAGGGGGCGTAAGCTTATTCCCGAGAGTGCCCGACTACTCATTGCCCTCCTATTTTAACTAGTTGGTGGTGGTAAATGGTAATTCAGTATGCTCCCAAGACGTAAGGAGTGAGGACGTTAAAGAAATATAAAAATACAATCGTTATTACGTAACCTGTAAATCTTAAAATTCATTTTTGTCAACATGATATCATTTTAGACCAAGTTGACAATTTCTAACTACAATAGGATATTATTTTTGCCATTGTAACTTGAAAATAAAACAGCATTTCTTGAGAGAACCACAATTAATAAACTAAAAATCCCTTCCATTAATAAATTAAATTGAAAAGATAAAATAAGGTACCTACACCTATTCTAAACGTAAAATATAAACTTCCTGAAAAAATAAAAATAAAAATTTATTCTAAAGGTAAACATAATTTTAATGAATTAAGTGCTCAAATAAACCACCTTGCTGTGCCAGACAATAGCCAAATCTGTGATAAAGATTTGATCTCATATCTCTAAGATTATTTGGCGTAATGCTGGCACAAACGTTCTGTATTTTCACCCTCAATTCATTTAAATTATTAGCTCTTTCAAATGCATGTTGGTAAATGGTACTTTTTAAAAATCCCCAAAGAAAAAAATCATTTGGAGCTAGTTCAGGTGATCTTGGAGGCCATTTAATTGTACCATTAGTACTAATAATTTTTTCGGGAAATGTAAAATTTAAAAAATCCATTACTATCCTTGAATTATGGGCTGGACAACCATCTTGTTGGAACCAAATTCTGTTGAGATCAACATCGGGTATAAGGAGAACTGCAGGAATTACTTGATTTTGTAATAAGTCTAAATATTTGGCGGAATTTAAGTTCCCCTCAATGAAAAAAGGACCTATAATGTGGTCACCTAGAATACCCGTCCAAACATTTAGCTTCTGCGGATACTGCGTTCGGATTGGAATGGTTAGATGTTTATTTTCCCGAGACCAATATCTTGTGACGGATGGATTGTGTTTTTGATGTAGTGAAAAAGTTGATTCATCCGTAAATAAAATATTTTTTAAAAAGTTTTCGTCAGCATTTTGACGTTCCATCATCTCCTCACAGAAATCCATTCGTCTGATATTGTCCTCGGGAAATATTTCCTGCGTTGTCTGAACCTTGTAACAATGGTACCCGTTCCGTTTTAAAATATTCTGTACAGTTCTCTTATCCATGTCGACCTCTTCAGCAATTTGTCTTGAAGAAGATGGTTGTCCTGTTTCAACTGCTAAACAAACATTCAATTCTCTAGTCTGCCTTTCATCGTTAATTGGGCGTTCGATTGGATCTTCCGAAGCTTGGCATTTTCTACAGTACGAAACACATCCATATTTCTCGAAATTACTAATTATTTTCACAATTGTTGACTTTGAAGGAATTGGGCGATTTTCAAATGCCACAATAAACAAATTAACGATTTCATTAGCCGAATGACCTCCAAAATACCATCTTACAATTTGCACTTTTTCGCAGGTTAAGTATGTTAATGAAGGCATAATTGTAAATGTTTTATTTTCAAATACAATGGCATGCGCTTCCAACGTGATCAACGTTTGTAGCGAAAAGACCTAGTAATAGCAGTTTAAATGTGAATTCTATCTGTAAAACACAGTGTTGCCAAGTGAAAGTGTTTTGTTTTAGCTATTGTGCATGACTTCGAAAAAAAGTCAACGAAAACGAGAGAAAAATATCATTTGTACAAATTAATCTGCGCTTCTGGCAATAGCGGTTGAAATAGTAGGGCAAAGAGCATTCGTTCACTATCGGAAATAGAACCACACCCAACTGGAATTAAATACACGCGTCGATGACCATTCGATGACCGCGTATAATTATCTTTCTCTCTCATTCAGCTGTTTCTCTGTCGTACTTGTGTAAGGTCTAAGGTTCCGAAAGAACTTACGCACACTGTATATGTTATTAAACATATTATGACCGATTTTCATTGCGCATACCAG